>BGPR01027924.1:0-20353 GCA_013235015.1 Araneus ventricosus
ACTAGCTTGACAGGAGCAGTGCGATAAATAATGAGCAATCGGAACGTGGATCATACAAACCAAAAGCTTTGGCTACATTGGGATAGATTTTTTTAAGTATGCATGATTATCATTAAAATTTCCTGCAAGTTTATCCATTGTCTTGAAGTTAATTTTTTCGTCTTAAGTTTGATTTATATCATTAATGCAATCAATATATTTTGCGTTGAAATTTCGGATTAGATACTAAAATGCATTCTTATGTAACAATATGATTTCTGCAACTACATGATATCGTATTCAATATACATATAATTATAGTGTATTCAATGTGATATCAGTTGTTAAACAAATATCACAAGTTTTATTGCCAAATTTTTTTAAAAATATTATTTAAAAATTTATTAAACCATTTTATGTTCACACTTATGATACACTCATTTATTTCGTTCTGCAGTAAGACTCACTGCATAAAATTATTCATTTTATCTTAAGAATATTGGACCGAATATAAGAATAAAAATTTTAATGGATTTAATGAAGTGAGAAACAACTACCATTGCTTTAATTAATATTTTGAAGAAATTTGCTTTTTTTCAGATAAGTTTTTTAATAGTAAATAGTCGAATGAATTTTTCAAAAAAATGTGCATGTCTTAACTTCACAATGAAACTTTTAAAAAGCTTCTTGCCTGAACTTTGAGATGCCATTTATTTCTGATAAAAAAATCTCAACAACAAAATATTATTTAATAAGTTTACGAAAACATTTTTATTAATTATAAAATGGATTTTACGGCTTTTAAATATTTTTTAGATTTATTTTAAGCGCACAAGGTGATTTTTAAGAAGAATTACCGTTCAAATTTTTGAGGAGAAATTCAGGTCTTCAGTTTTGAGAAGAATGAAGATACTTCAAGCGAAAGGCTAGACTTTTTTTAAAAAATTTAATGAAGAGCGAAACTTTTTTCCAATTTCTGTAGTTAGACTAATTAAAAATCAATTAGTGTCTTCCGAATAAGTTTACTCATTTAAAATAATAAATAGGTGTCTGGAGAAGACGGTAAACTCTCTAGATGGAAAAATTAAAAATTTGAAATAGAGTTTCCTTTCTTTTAAAGGTGTTTTGGTTCCAAAATAAGATTTGGTACTAAAAGTTTAGTGAAGGACTGAATCAATTAAAGGCCGTAATGATATGAGGAACAATCATTTCCAAACAAAAGGATAATTTAAAAGAATATTTATATGTAATAATCTCACTTAATTTTATTTCAAATTCTAATATTATATATTTTAAAGTCTTAATGTATTCCAAAATCACTTTTCTTAAACTCCAGTTTCGTTTCATTTCCCGCGCTGGAGGTATATTAAATATCTCGTCTTGGCATATTTATTACTAAAAGAATATTTTAATCGTTTCCACGCGAGGAAAAAACGCGAAATCAGCGACTCCTTGACGCCATGCATCTTCCTTAAAACGCTTACGTGATTTATTAAAAATAGTCAATATTCCCTTCACTTTGATCACGTGTTATATTGTTATTCCCTTATCTGAGAGAATCGGGGATTTTCTGTACACTTTTTACGTAAAACTTCAACTAAGATGTTGGTATGTCCGCCACTCTCAAAAATATTTTTATAATAAAGCAAATTGGTTAACAACTCGGCTGTTTTATGACTGCAACAACGAAAACATTATATATATATATATATATCATTTTGTTTTCTCTTTAAGCTGAACATTGATGGCCCTTGCGTCTTATAAAATGTTTGTTTCATCTACAAAGCTTTTGAAATTGAAACCTTAGCATGCAATATGATTTTTAGATGAGCCCATTATCTCTGAGCTATTTTACTTCACTATAGATTTGAAGCGATTGGTATACCGATAGTTTTTTTTATTACATTATGTGTATAAAAGCTGTGTAACATCTAGGTCAACAGTAGAAACTTAAGCCTTTTCTTGTTCCTCAAAATATTACATTTCTAAACGTTTGTAAGTAACAAAATTAGTTTATTGCAAGTAATAAAATTTATTTCCAATCGAAAAAATATATAATTTGTTGGCAGTTTCAGTGAGTTAAACCATTTACTAATATCAGGCAGTAAATTAGCTATGGTAACTAAAAGTTAATATAACAGAAAAAAGCAGTCAAAATTACTAAGTTAAAAAATTTAGCAGGTTTTAAGAATACAGCAAACAGAAAATATGAGTGTAACAGATGTATGTGCGTTTAATACATTTGGCCGATGGGCAGCCGCGTCAATTCAAATTGTTACAAAATCTTTCAGTGGGTGTATGGTGTAAACAGTCCAACACGCAGGATAATGAAGAATGAAGGTTTATTTACAAATATGCAGGAAAACACGTAGCACAGGTACATGAAACAATAGTTCTTGCACAGATTAGCAATGTAAACAGACAACAATTCACAGGTAATAACAGTTCAGCACTTTGATATTTAGCAACACAAACAGTCAGCAAATAACTAATAACGACAATAACAGCACTTTCAATAGCGCTCAGCTCACCAGCTTCCTAGCTCGCACTGCAGAAGAAACTCCAAGTCGTTCCCAATGGATCAACACTACTCCCTCTGATCCAGGCGCAGTCCTTATATACTCTCTCCGACAGGCGTGACGTCACATGGAGTTTTCTCGTGTATTCAAGTGTATTCCCTTTCCTAATGAAAATATGGAGAAAAGAGTTGCATTTTCTGGAATCATCTATTTGTCGCCAAGGTCGCCAAATTTTTCGCCAAGTCAGGGAGCCCGGAACAGGCGCTTTCCGTCACTCCATGCTTAACCTTGTAAAACTCTCTTCCCAACCATCAGACTAACATTGCTGGGAAGCGACTTTCCATGTTCGTAACAATATTTTGGTCGAATTTGTGGAGCGGTATGGATCTGCACTGCGTTCAAACATACTTAAAAAATAACAAAGTACAGAAATAAACTTTAAATTATACGAGGGTAAAATCTGTAAATCTTTTTTAAAAACCATGTTTCAGCCAGTAAAACAGGTAGAACTCATCCCTCATCCCCTTTTAAAATATAATTCGTTTACTCCCATACTGTCACCTATTCTTATCTTCCCCCAATAACAATAAATGCCATCATAAGAATGGGTGAATACAAATTAAACATTATAAAACTATCTAAATTAGGGCATTATAAAATTTTCTGATTTAGGGCATTATAAACCTATTTAAGTTCAGTTATTATAAAGCTTTCTATGAGGATGGATCAAAAAAAGTTTACAAAGGTAATAAAAGATGATTTATTAATATTAAACAGAAAATACGGAAGGGAATTAAGAGACATACTTGCCGGTCACTTTTCCACATAATCACCAAAGGTTGAAATCTAGAAGTTGGTACACACTTTTAAAATGCCGCCAGATCGCCAATGCAATTATTTGACCGCTGCACTTAACTGGCGCCAAGTCGCCAAAGCTAATTTATGTAATAATTTTATTAGCTTTGGCGACGACGGCATTATAGGAGTGTGCACCAAATTCTAGATTTCAACCAAAATATCGCTATTGCACCAATTTTCACCTATAAGTAAATGGTACATTTACGTTATCGAAACTTCAATCGTAGCAAAGCTTGAAAGTTGGCAATAGTTTGTGTTGAGTCATTAATGAATCGTAGAGATGATTATATGCGCTTGAATTTTGGCGTTAAGATTTGGTACGTTTCTGTTTCGAGTCTCGCTAAGGAACGTGGGAGTGCTATACTTACCTGGAATGCTATTTCGAGGCTACCAAATAAATAGTTAATATTGAAATCTAAAAATATTGATAAGATTTAGTTAAAAAAATAGTTTCTGAAAAACTCTCCTTCTCAAATTTTCTATTGCATGGAATATAGTCGTATAAGCAATTTTGAACCAATTTATAGGAAAACATGAAAAAATGTAACGGTAAAATTTAATGCTAGTGTTTATTCGACTCCTACTGCTTTCTTTTGGAAATTTTTAAAAGTTTACTCTTTCATTTAAACAAAATGTACAACTACATCTTCTAAATAATCCGCATGAGCCGATCGACATGGAGGCTATTATGTGGGGCCTACTGTTCCCGAATAATTGTCTCGGCGGCCTGGTTCATTCATGTTGGATGCGCATGCCTTGGCTGGTTGGAGTAATTTGTTTGTGATATTCTATATAATCACCCCCCTAGCAAAAAAAGCGTCCCGGGTTGCGTGTTCCGGATTAAAATCCAGAAAATGTAGTTATTATTTTGAATCACCGAAAGGAAAAATAACGTTGTATTTGATTACAAATAGGAATAACCAAATAGCGCAGCATTTCGCGAGTTCGAAAACATTCCGAAATCAGGAGAAAAATAGTTGGCATTCAAATTGCCATCACTGAATTAATAATATTTTTGAAACTAAGAACTCTCAGATTTAAAATTGAATCAGATTTTTTCAGAGTGTTTGTGAAGAGGAAGTTGCCTCTCAGGAAAACATTCTGAGTATGATTCTTTTTATTTGAAAAATCAACGTCATTTTCGAATAAATAGGGAACTCTTCCCCCTACTCGCTAAAGATTACCAAACACCAGGATTCCTCCTGCACAGTAATCCTCCTGGATTTGCCCTGGTCGCTTCACTCGCTACTGTGAGAACACTGTACGTGCTATAAAAATGCCATTTATGGTTGAGCTTAAAAGATTTACTTTTGATGCTTTAATTTAAGTCCGTACAAAACAAATACGATGGCCTTGAAGACGTTTTTTTTAAGGTTTCTTAAACATTTAGAAAACAAAATTAACATTAAATACAACTAAGAAAGATAGTTAATAAGTGAAAAAAGTTCGACGGTAGGCTGTCTCTGCGAAACGGCCGCTGGGATTGAGCGGCGTAGACTTACTTAACATGCTCAACTGTGACTTTCTGTGACTAAAGTAGCTGTATGTGACTATCAAATATATAGTGACTATTAGTCTAGAGTTACTATGCGGCTCTACCTATGTAAAATTCTTCGAGATTTTCACTAAATTTAGAACTTGACTGTGGCTAAACCGTAATTCCAAATTCTAAAATTCTTTCTAAAATCTTCAATGTCCGCCTTTCTTTGTTAAATGAAACTAAAACCAACTGTCTGTGTTATTTGGTTGCGGAGCTATATGTGTTTAACTTGAGCGCGAAAAGCGTCATAATTTTTTTCTTACATTACACAGCATTAGATCACTACGGAGAGACGTATGTCTACGTGAAAAAAAGCAGATGAGAGTTTCAAATTACATAAAGAGAATCCTGAAAACAAATCGGTAAGACCCATAATTTAATGCTAACCCATAATTAAATGACCGCATGGTGGATAATATGGGTGGTTCATCGCCAAATTCGCCATAATTGCGCCAGCTGTTAGAAAGGTCTCCAAAAAGAAAGAAAAATGTTGTTTCAGGATTACCAAATTTGGGGAATAAACGTCCAAAGGAAAATCCATTTTGGAGGATCCCATCGTATTTTTAAGTCTGGCCATTACGCTGAGCAAGCTGCAATAAATTAAGATGTCTTCTTCCTGAACGCCTTTCAAAACGTTCTTCAACTGATTCATTTGCATGTTGAATTCGCCATATTTCGTTGTTTCGATAATATTTAACAGCATGTTTGAGAACTCATTAACTCATTGGACAGAAGGCTGAATTAAATCGCACTGTCACTTTTCAGAGAGTAGTGTTCCTTAAACATCGATAGTTCAACAATCGATAGCCCAAACGATAGTTTTCCGAAACTATCAACTAAACTATAAGATAGTTTCAAAACAATCGATACTATCAATAGTGTCGATAGTTTTCTCCGGGGCAATACTACCGATAGGCGCATTTTCATTCGATAGCTTAGAAACTATCGATACTATTGATAGTTCCAGTCGATTGTTTCAGTCGAAAGTTTTGAAAACTATCGACTCAAAATGCGCCTATCGATAGTATTGCCCGAGAAAAAACTATCGATAGTATTGATTGTTTTGAAACTATCGATAGTTCAGTCGATAGTTCCAACAACCGGATACTATCGATTTGGCTTCGTTAGTATCGATAGTCTATCAACGTTTAAGGAACACTATCAGAGAGACATCTAGAGGAGTTGCAGTTCTGAAATAACTTGCCACCTTTGAAATCTCACGGCGTCCATTATTTAAACCCTTTTTTTCACAGTTTTACAAGCATAATTCTGCAGATACTATTTATCAGCAAATGTTTGCCACCCATCGTCACAAATATCATAACTTCATGCCAGTTTTTAAAGATGGTTCCAGCTGCTTTGTACGTATATCCTTTGCGTGCACCACAATTTAGAATTCAAATTACTTTAGAATCCAGTCATCTTATCCCATCATACAGCAGAAACTACTGTCCTTTTAAAAGATTTATAATTTTTAGACGGTACTACAGACAGTCATATATTTTACTTAGACTAATTAATTTCTCCCGAATAAATTTTATTTCTGAATGTTCGCAACCACGCAATGCCTTTAATTTTCTCTTATAAGAAATACAGAATGATAAAGTACTGTGACTATCAAAAAATTCAAATTAGCGATTTTGATGAATCCTCACGTTCCGAACCTCCCTTAGTCTCGAAAACCATTTGTGGAATTATGTTAATTTGTTTATGAATACGAGAACTGAAATTTCTCTCTCTCACGATAGAAAAACATAATTGCCTCGGTTTGTTCTCCGTAACACGATAGAAAACGAAATCTTGTACTTAGTCTTTGCACCAAAATAGTAGATTCCTTCCAAATTTTGGACGGAATTCGTCAAAGAAGAATCTCTCTTCCAATCCATCCTCTTGCATTGGAACACGACAATTCAAAAATTTAACGAGCTATTTGGGTGAAATTTGACATATCGTTGCTTAACAAGAAACCCTACCTATCTCAATTTTTTGAAATTTTAGAAATACTGAATTTTTCGCAACCTTTACCGAAGAATTTTGCATTTTTTTTACATCTGGTAGGAACATGAGGTCTTCTGTTTTTATCAGATGAGAAACAAATTCGGAAACTTTTATTATTGGTTGCAAAATATTGAGTCTACTTTCTTCGTTTTTGAAATTTCAAACAATTGATATATGTGATGTTGCTTGTTACGCGACTATATAACTTTATCGCTAGAATTGTAGATATATATCAAATTTGTAACAAAACTCGTCAGACTGTCTACTCAGAGTCAATCTGTCTGTTCGAACATATGTGTGGACGCTGTAACTCAAAAGCAATTAAATGGGCAGCAAAAACAATTAAAGCAATTTAAATCTGTTAGTTTCAATATATGATTGTTACACCCAAATCGTAGATTTTTGTCTAATTTTGTACTAATTCCGTCTTTGTCCACAGAGCCATCTTAACCCCTTCGGCCCTGAATTAAGTACAAGACAGATAAAAAAGCAGTATGTGGTAAAATATGCTACATTATATATAAGTAACTTAAATATGTAATATCATAATTTTTTGTCAATTAGCAAACTAATAAAGAAATGTCCTAATTATAGGACACCAGGCTTCAATTAAGTAAAGAAAAAATTAAAGTTCAATTTACAATTATTTCGTAAATATGATTTGAAACAATTTCTTTGAGCATGAAAGCTTCAAGTTTCTCAAAAAAAGATGCAGGTTTGAAAGTGCAACCTTCCAATTTCCATCTCTCTTGCTTCGAACTTCTTTCAATCAAGTGGTTTATCCCATCAAATCTCACGTCAATTCAAGGTCTGACAGATGGATTTAACTTTTTCTTTAGAGATGGTACAGCAGGGTTATTATTTGATGGATGTCCGCATTTGGGAGGGGCTGCTGACTGATTTGAAAATGACAGATAACTTACTTCTGCTATTTCAAATGTGAAGTCCAGTAAATCCGTCTCATTTTTCCGAAGAATTCCTGAACAATTTGCATTTCTATTGTACCATGACCAAGAATTTATTATAGCCATATTGAAATAATAAAAGATGATGCGGAGAGTCCATTTTTTGCTGCTTATAGCTATTTAGTACAATGTGATAAGTCATGCTTTTGCCCCCCTGGAAACTTCAACAAAAATGGCATCCTTTTCTCCATCTTTTCTCACCATCATCTCTCTTCACTATAGCGATTTTGCCAGCTTCTGTAACATATTTATCTGAACTAACTCGTCCGTCCGTATTCAACTTTGCATCGATTTTTACAGTTAATAATTGAATAATAACTGCAAAATATCCAAAATATACATCCAACACGATGTTTTTCAAAGGAAATATCGTTAACTGTAAAAAAGAACTAAAGGTTTGTACTATAGACACCTGGTGTTTTAACAATAGAACGAGTATAAAAATTTATGATGTTTGCTCTAAGCCCTCATGTCCTATTAGTAGAATGAATGTTTGATTCTCATTTGCATTCCAATTTCTTATTGTTTTTAAGTTAAAACCACTGAATTAGGCAGAAATATTGTGATTTATCTTATGGAATTTTTCAAAAAACAGATTATTAATTATAATAATGTATTTGAGGACTCAAAAAACATGCACTTGCGTTTTGACTGCAGATAGTCAGAAGCTTCTATTATTTTCTCTGTTAAGACTATGCTGCCAACTATTAAGCAGAAATGAAAGCATCTTGCTATTCTTGAATGCATAATTAGTAAAAAACAGGGTTTCTAAGTCGAAATTCTTTAAAATGAGGAATCTAGAGTACTATAAAGATGTGTCCTAATACTAGGACGCCAGGGCCGAAGGGGTTAACAAATTTTACCGCTCTGGGCTAGAGTAATTTGGAGCTCATCTGAACCGTAGCTAGGAATTTGAGAGCGTGCGGTCCAACGCAAATACCTACCCAATACTTTATTGAGGAGAAGAAAAAAATAGTAACCAGTTCGCTGATTAATACTTTACAATTTGGCAAATCAGCGTCTTTTTAAAACAGGATGTTATAAGTAATCTTCCTTAATGTAGGTAACTTCTATCTGAAACAGCAACAGGAAATTGACTCTTGACCCGAATGAAGAAAGACTCAAGATTAAAAAATTATTTTATTTATCAAAGATCCCTTATAATTGTGCGAACATTACTTTGTCATATGCTGAAATCACATGATATTACACATTTAAACACTACTAGAATAGGCTCAGTTAGAGAATTCCCTGGTTGCAGAGTTAGTAGTCACCAAATTCTTAACACAGAAGAGAATTAAAATTATTAAACATTGTGAGCGGCGAATTAAATATGTGTGTTTAAAGCTTAGGATATGAATGCAGCCATTTTGGACAGTGAATTTAAATCTCCATCGACATATAAAAGCAAATAGTTAGGCCGAAAACCCAAGAACAATTTTAAAGTTAATGAGATATTTTTCAATATCAATAAGGAAAAAGGGAACACTTATTTAAATATCTATCTTTTTTGGCTATTTTATATTAAATTTATTAGTTAAATCTTGGTGCCGCCATATTAAATTAAATACCAAATTTAAGTTGTCTGCCAAATTAACTATAAAAATTAACTGTTTGATTAATTAAATTTAACTATTTAATTAATTAAAATTAAATATTTAATTAATTGTGACGAAATCTTGACTAAAACCTTCTTTATGGCTCATAGTATTTATCAGCAATAGTTTGGATTTATTTTAAAAAAATACAAGTCATTGTGGCTATGTATGTATGTTCCATATCTCCTCCTAAATAACTGGGCTGATTTCAGCCAAACTTTGCATACTTTTTATTAAGTCAAGAGAAATGTCACTCTCAACTTTTTAAAGGCCAAAAGTTAGTTAAAATTTCAGTTAAATAAAAATTAAGCAAGGTTTTTTTCGGCAGTATCTTTGGAAAATATTATCTCACGAAACTATTTTTACACCATATTAAATTTCTTTAAAAATTAGCTTTAAAGTGACAAAAATTTCATTTCCATACAGTTTGTTTCCCTCATTTTAATATTTTTTTCCAAATTAATTTTATACAAAATCTATAACAATATTCTTTATTGTTGAAGAACAAGAATAATTCGAAGAACTGTAGCCAGAATACATTAACAGAATTCTGGACGAATGCTAAAAGAAAATTTTAAAAGTAGACGATTAACAATTTATATCAGGACCAACTATTGATTTGATTTACTTTCATACTGTAAATTAATGAATAATTAACTAGTTAATTTAATTGTTTCAAAATATTCATTAAGACCTTTCTTTTACTTTAGTAATTGTTAACAAAATTTGAAGTGCGAGTACCTATATAACAAATAATAATTTATGGAGAAAATTAGCTATCGACATGACTACTTTAGTCATGTTGTTAATTGCTGATTATATAGTTTCTATAAAAGATCTTAAGTTAGTAGTTAATAGTTCTTCCGTTTTAACATGTGTTGGTTAAAAACATGGTCATGATATCGTCTTTGGAAATGTTGTTCTGTAAGACAGATTTCTCAGCCGGTTCAGCAACTGATGCGTAAGTGGTAGAATTCAAAGCGGCAGATTTAAACTGCCTCCGGGCTTCAGTAAAGGATAAATTAAAGCACTTGAACTGCAAAAGTTTGATTTCTTCCTGTTTTCTTTTGGGCTTTTGGGCAGTTAGGATCTGAAGCCATATGATTAAGTTTGTAGTTGGCACAAACTATTTATGAAAAGGAACATGACGCAGTTGGATGGGCTTCAGAGCACTTGCCACATCTAATGGAGTTGGGTTTGCAAGATCTAGTTGAGTGGTTAAACACCTAGCAGTTGCTACACATTCGATGATTGTCTATTAATAAGCGACTTTTTTTATTAGTATACCAAATGCGTATTTCAGGAGGAAGAGTTGTTCCATAAGTTGTTACCAGAACTTTATCAGAGGGTAACACAGTGTCATATGTGCATTTAATAAATCGCCTAATTTCTTTTACTGAAAAGTAATTTTCTTGTTCTTTTTCTTAAAAGATTTCTTGTAATAAAGTATCAGTTGGAATATCCAGGAGAAAAAATCTTGATGGAATGTTTTCGTATTACAGAGGGCATTTTACGGGAATTTTACCAATTTTAGATAATTCCAAAGCATTGTCAAGAGACTTTGTGATGCAAAGAATTTTATTCTGTCCGGTCATTATAAGAAGCTCAGTGTTTGTTCGAGAACACAAATCATCCATTCATCACGCACATATCATCCATTAATTTTTTTGGATAACAACAAGGCCCTGTAGAAAAATGTAAAAGAAGCAACTCCATTATTTGCTGCACGTTTAATATCTTTTTGAATACTTATGTCAGATTTCAAGAAGTTTAGATCCAATGAAGGAGAATCTGAGATATCCATCTTTAATTCATATAAGTTTTTCATTAAGCCTAAATTTGTGGAAACTTTCTAAGAATTCCGACTCGCTAATCATGCAAATATAAATATGCAGTGATGCAAAGGAAAAGTTTATCCAATAATTCAAAATATGAACTCAAAGAGCAGAACGAGAAACAAAATACGCAAAAAAACAAATAAAAAAGCAAAGAACTAAGATCAGCAAAATTCAGAACAATCGCAACATTTTTTTCAACCCTGAAAATTTGCAAAATCATTTTGTTTTATTTTTCCTTTTCTTTACATTTTTAACTGTAACCTGTTTGAAATGTTAATTGGACTAGATGTTTTGTTTGAATTTTTGTAAGATAATAATAAACGTTTTAGATGAAATAAATGTTTTTTTGTTTTCATTTTTTTATTTCAGTAAACAGTTTTTCAAATTCTGTTTCCAGCCATGCATTTGCAGTTGTAGATATGCTGCAGCTTAATGCCTTATTTTTTTAATAAGTATAACGGCAAATATTTAGCCAACAATGTCCCAAAGACTGGTAAATTATCTGGTGAAAGCAAGGAAATAACTATACTAGCGATCATTATTGATGCGAGCGAAATCTCGAGCTGTGTCACCTTATATATTTTGTGATGCTTAAAATTTATTCTTCAACTTTTCGGAAAGAGTTTAACGACATAACGGTAGACATTTTGTATTGCTGTAATAGAATTCAGGTAAAATATGTTTCAATTGAGAAACATTTAAAGTAAGAACAGAAGCATTGTTCCGGTCATAAAAAAGCGTCTAACAGCAGTGTTTGATTTAAAAAGTCTCGGAACTGCATAGAAATATGTCTCGGGAACAAATCGTAAAGGAAGTTGTTACTCAAGTCACTGCAGAAGAAGAACGGATAAAGTGGACAATTCAGGAGGTTTCACAGCTTCTTGAAAACTCTACATTTGCTGGGCCTGAGATATACTATGAGAAAATCTGTATGGGTCACATTTCATTTGGGAAAGTAAGCAATAACATATTGATAAAATTGCACAACAAATCAAACAAGACAATCAGAATGATAAAAAGTAAAGTTGTTCTTTTGGATTGCGATGGCAAAAAACTACGTGAGGAGGAGAATGAATTCCACACTCTTCAAAGAAAACAAAATGTCAGTCTAATGATTAAAAATCAAAGAGGAGTATTAAATTCCTTGAAAGATGACAAACTGATTATCGATTGCTGTCTGAAATTTGTAAGAAAAGTTGACATGAAATCACTTAGACTTCCGGACGACGCAGAATATCAGAAAGAAAACGGAAAAAAAGTTTTAAAAGATTTGATGAAGATGTACAATAATCCTGACGGTTCAGATTTCACTTTTCAAGTGGGGAATGACTTTATTTATGCGCACAAGACAGTTTTAAGCTTTCGTTCTGAATATTTTAGAAGAATGTTGGCGACGCAGATGAAGGAAGGAATACACAATTCTGTGCTTATTACCGATGTCTCTTATTCTACTATGAAGAATCTTGTTGAGTGGATATACACAGGCAGTTTCAATAACAGAAATGAAGACGACAATTTCAAAGAAATCTGCAACTTATATATGGCAGCGGACAAATACCAAATCATGGATTTGAAGTCTATGTGTGCGGACCAACTAAGGTCCTCTGCCACGGTTGACAACTTAATTGAAATCTTGAAACTTGCTGCACGCCACAATGATGACGACTTAAAAAATGATGCTTTAACATTTATATCCTTTGATTTGGCTGCGATAGTTAAGTCCAATACTTGGAAAACATTGCAATCGAGCGACGTTGACTTGGCTAATGAAATCTTGAATTTCCATTTCAAAAACATTTGATTCAGGCATTTTATCTTTTTCAGGAAAAAATATTGGATTTCTGTTTTTAACGATATGTAAATGACTTCGACAAAAATCACTTATATCTTTACAAAATATATGATCTTTAGGTTTTCGGCATTTGAGTTATTTTATTTGTGGTTTGTGGTGCATATATATTTATCTTCACGAAATATGTGGTTTTCATCAGAAGAGAATTTCGAATATTTAATAACAGAATTAAAATTTTTTACTCTATTTGGTTAAGAAGATGGTTTAAACTATTATTAGGTATGTGGGCTTTCTTTGCAAATCTGGTTCTTTTAATCAAAATATTTTACACCAAATTCTCTATTTAAACGGTTTGAATATTTGCGTTTTGAATTACTAGCTTAATCATTGTATAAGATTCTTAATATGCTCATTTCTATCATGTTTATTACAAAAGAAACGAAAAAATGCATGAAAACTAATACCTAGGAAATGTTTTTCCTAGAATGTTGAATGGCTTAAAATAATTACAATGGCAATAAAGGAAATTTTCTTATACTTTCGAAATGTAAAAGATGTTAATTTCTGTTTTTCAAACAAAGAAACATGTTTGGCTCCATCCTTTAATTTTACCACCTATTTTCAAAAACGAACTTTTCATAACTTAAAACGAGGAAAATGTATATTTGTGATAAATAAAAATAGTTTAAAACAATTGTCGCCAAACTTGATAAAGCAGGGATCAATGATTCACATTGGAAATTGTTTTTCAGTTATGACTGAAGTGAAAAGACATCCAGGCCTAGGAGGATAATCTCGGGTTGAAATCTAGAATTTGGTACACTCTCAAAATGGCGCCAAGTCGCCAAAGTTAATGCAAATATTTCTTTCATTAGTTTTGGCGACTTGCCACCTTTGATGTGCAACGGTGAAGGTCTTACTTTGGCGATTTGGCGGCGTTTTAAAGGTGTGTACCAAATTCTAGATTTCAACCTAATCTCGATATTTGACCGCATCGAATTATCCGAATCGGAATGGAATTCCTGTTTATATCATTTTTTTAGATGAATAGCCAATATTTAAAGATTAATGAGATTTGCTTAAAGAAAAATATAAGCTTCTGAAAAATTTCCCTTCTCAACTTTTATAATCTATTGAATATAATCTGTATAACTAATACTGAACCAATCTCAAAAAAAGTAATAAAAGGAAATATATATCATTAGCGTTTTCTTGTCTCTTCCGTCTTTCTTTTTCGAATATTTTTATTGTTTACTTTCTCATTTCTTTTCAAAGTGTGTTTTCTACACTTAAATCTACTTCCCATTTTCAAAACAGACTTAGAACGAGACAAATGTTTAGCAATAAATCAGCCTTTTTTTACAAATATAGCAATAAATCAACATTTTGAAACAATATTGTAGCCAAATGGGCTATATTAATGATCAACGGTTCACCATGGAAATGTTTTTTTTTCAGTTACGATCAGATATCCAATCTTAGCCAGATCAATCTTGTTTTTCGACCATTTCGGATGAAATCTAGAAGTTAGTTACACACTCTTAAAACAGAGTCACGTCAGCTAAGCAATGCAAGCATTGTTGTTCAGTCGTCAAGGTCTTGCTTTGGCGACTTCGTTCCTTTCTAAGAGTGTATACCAACTTCTAGAATTCAACTTCCATTTCTACCAATTTCGAAAAAACATCAGTTGAAATCTAGAAGTTGGTATACATTTATAAATACCGCCAGATCGCCAATGCAATACCTTGACAGCTGCACTTAACTGGCTCCAAGTCGCCAAAGCTAATGCATGTAATACTTGCATTAGCTTTGGCGACGACGGCATTTTAGGAGTGTGGACCAAATTCAAGATTTCAACCAAAACATCAATATTTCACCAATTTTCACCTATAAGTAATTGGTACATTTGCGCTATCGAAGCTGCAATCGTAGCAAAGCCTGAAAGTTGGTAATACTTTGTGTTGAGTCGTCAATGAATCGTAGAGATGAATATATGCCCTTGAATTTTTTCGTTAAGATTTGGTACGTTTCTGTTTGGAGTCCCGCTAAGGAACGTGGGAATGCTATAATTAACTGGAATACTATTTCGGGGCTACCAAATAAATAGCTAATATTGAATCTTAAAAGATTGACGAGATTTAGTTAAAAAACTAATTTCTGAAAATCTCTCCTCAAATTTTCTATTGCATAGAATATAGCAGTGTAAGGAATTTTGAATCAATCTATAGGAAAACATGAAAAAAAGTTAACGGTAAAATTTAATGCTAGTGTTTATTCGACTCCTACTGCTTTCTTTTGGGAATTTTTAAAAGTTTACTCTTTAATTTTGAAAAAAAAATGTACAACTACATATTCCAAATAATCCGCATGAGCCGATCGTCATGGAGGCTATTGTGTGGGGGCTACTGTGCCCGAATAATAGTCTCGGCGGCCTGGTTCATTCATGTTGGATCTGCATGCCTTGGCTGGTTGGAGTAATTTGTTTGTGATATTCTATATAATCACCCCCTTAGGAAAGAAAGGGTCCCGGTTTTGCGTCTTCCGGATTGAAATCCAGAAAATGTAGTTATTATTTTGAATCACCTGAAGGAAAAATAACGTTGTATTTGATTACAAATGGGAATAACCAAATAGCGCAGCACGTTGTTACTCTTTACACTGAGAATATTAATAATTAGTTTTTCTAAAGTTATCGTTTTAAAATTATTAAATTTAAGTTCGAAAAGATTCAGAAATCAGGAGAAAAATAGTTGGCATTCAAATTGCCATCACTGAATTAATAATATTTTTTAAACTAAGAACTCTCAGATTTAAAATTGAATCAGATTTGTTCTGAGTGTGTATGAGAGGAAGTTGCCTCTCAGGAAAACATTCTGAGTATGATTCTTTTTATTTGAAAATCAACGTCATTTTCGATTAAATACGGAACTCTTCTCCCTGCTCGCTAACGATTACCAAACTCCAGGATTCCTCCTGCACAGCAATCCTCCTGGATCTGCCCTGGTCGCTTCACTCGCTACTGTGAGAACACTGTATGTGCTATAAAAAAGCCATTTATGGTTGAGCTTAACAGCTTTGCTTCTGATGCTTTAATTTAAGTCAGTGCAAAATAAATACGACGGTCTTGAAGAGGGTTATTTTTTAGATTTGTAAGCATTTAGAAAACAAATTTAACATTCAAATTAAACTAAGAAAGATAATCAATAAGTGAAAAAATTTCGACGGTAGGCTGTCTGTGCGAAACGGCCGCTGGGATTGAGCAACGTAGACCTACTTAACTTACTCAACTGTGACTTTCTGTGACTAAAGGAGCTGTATGTGACTATTAAATCTATAGTGACTATTAGTCTAGTGTTACTATGCGACTCTACCTATGTAAGATTCTTCGTGATTTTCACCAACTTTAGAACTAGACTGTGGCTAAACCGTAATTCGAAATTCTAAAATTCTTTTTAAAAGCTTCAATGTCCACCTTTCTTTGTTAAATAAAACTAAAACCAACTCTCTGTGTTATTTGGTTGCGGAGCTATATGCGTTTAACTTTGAGCGCGAAAAGCGTCATAATTTTTTCTTACATTACACAGCATTAGATCACTACGGAAAGACGTATGTCTACGTCAGAAAAAGGTAGATGAGAGTTTCAAATTATATAAAGAGAACCCTGAAAACAAATCGGTAAGATTTAAGTCCACCATGTGGTTTCATCGCCAAATTAGCCATAATTGTGCCAGCTGTTAGAAAGCTCTCCAAACAGAAAGAAAAATGTTGTTTCAGGATTATCACATTTGGGGGATAAATATCCAAATGAAGTTCCATTTTGGCGGATCCCATCGTATTTTTAAGTCTGGCCATTACGCTGAGCAAGCTGAAATAAATTACTATGCCTTCTTCCTAAACGCCTTTCAAAACGTTCTTCAACTGATTCACTTGCACGTTGAATTCGCCTTATTTCGTTGTTTCGATAATATTTAACAGCATGTTTGAGAACTCATTAACTCATTGGAGAGAAGGCTGAAATTAAATCGCACTCTCACTTTTCAGAGATTAGTGTTCCGTAAACATCGATAGTTCAACTATCGATAGTGCAGTCGATAGTTTTCCGAAACTATCAACTGAACTAGCCGAGAGTTTCAAAATAATCGATACTATCAATAGTATCGATAGTTTTCTACTATCGATAGGCGCAATACTATCGATAGGCGCATTTTCAGTCGCACAGTGGGATATTTGAGTAATCTGGGCGGCCAAAATTATTTTTCGGTTTTAAACTAATTTAAACGTATTAGTTAGTAAATTAATGAACTTTTTGTAGAAAATATTGCTTTATAACTTAAAAATAATTGATATTTGATAACTTCATAGTTATATACAGGGTGGTCATAAAGTAACTTGGCCTGTTTAGAGGCTTCTGGGGCGCACTGCATTTAGAGTGTTCAAGACGAGATTTTGGATCTAAGTATTATGGGATATGCGCTTGCGATTTTATAGGTATATAATGTACTACCTCTTATGGTTTCGGTTACAGTTAAAAATATTCTAATTTTTTTCAATGGCAACCAACACCTTAATTTTTTTATTATTAATGAATATATTATCTTGATATTCTGAATGCAGTTGTCACCAGAGACCCCTAAATAGACCCGGTTATTTTATGATCATATCTTGCACATTGAACAAAATTAATAATATTACATTAATTATATTTACAGAAAAGAAATGGGGAAAATAACAAATTGAATAAATGATAAAAATAATTGAATAATTGTGTAAAAAATTAGTTAATAATTCATGAGGAAGGTGCGATTTATTCGTCCGATGATAAATCATTGATGTTATTATCTGTTTCTTCATGATCGGAGTCCTCTTCATCAAGAACTTCAGAAAATTCCATTGGCAGTAACATCTCTAAAGTCTCTTTTAAGAATGATTTTGACTTTTTCCTCATCGTGGGTCTCATACCCGTCAACACTGGGTCCGAACTCAAAAGCAATCTGTTGAGAACATCCACATAACAAGAAAGTCTGGGAAATTTTCGGGCTCAATTTTGACCGAATGATCGGAAATGTTTGCTGCGTGCTTCGGCCGCTTCTTCTGACAATTGGCCTATTGGTAGTATAGCATTTTCTATTACAATCGGACCATGAATTAAGATCTTGTGCATAGTTGGCGACATTGGGTATCATGGATATAATTGCACGTAGAGCTCAGATGTTTCTTCTGTATATTCTTTGAGCTTTTGCAAATTAATCTTGTGGCCACTGGATATGGCTTCTAGAATTACTTTGAAACGATATATTAAAGCAATCCATCTGATCTTTAACTAAGATTTAAAATGGGAGAAATTGTGCTTTATTTTTTAAATTTCATCGTCATCAAAAGTATCACTTTGAAGAAGATAATTTTCGAGTTTAATTTATCATGTATGTTTAGTAAATTTTGTTGTTGCATAATGTTAAATAACTCTCTTCGAATCATTACTTTGACACCCGATGACCCTAGAGTAAAATAGAAGAAAAGTGCATAGTAAATATATGTAATTTAGATATCTAAATTTTGAACCTCTTTCTTTAAAAAAAAAATTCGCATGAGTGTGTGGTAACTTTTTACAAAAACATAAGCAACTTTGACTCGACTTCTTTTTAGATAAAAAGTATCCGGACACTTGCAGATTTTCACATTTTTTAGAATTTCTCCGGAATGGTTTAACCGACTACCATTAAACTTCGGATCTGTAAAGAATAGACAATAACTCAAATTTTACATTGAAGATTCGGTCCTGAGGGCAATTAGGAGACCGTCTACAAACTGATGAAGACAAAAAGGTCTTTGGCCCACCCCGCTTCACAGAATACAGATAACAAGATGAAACGTTCAGAAATGGTAATGTTTAATGTGCATAATATTTACAGGAATTTTTGTAAACTCAGCTCAAATATTTGGGAAGATATAAAGGTTTTCTTAAAAAATCTCAAATTTTTCCTCCTGTTTTTTGCTTATAACATGCAGAGTTTTCTGATATATTATACGAAACTTACAGAAAAGATGACAATATGTTAGAGAAGCATTTGTGTAAACTTTGGAAAAGAATTGTTGAATATTACAGGAATTATGAGCATGTTTAATAAATAATGGTTTACTGCGCATGCGCGAAACATAGCGAAATTTTTCTTTCACAACTTTAAAGCCAGATATATAAGGCAACTTATATAACAATATTCATTTCAATATTAGTAGTATTCAAAAAGATATCGGCATTACAACGAGCAGAATTTTAGCTCCCGTCGAAGAGAAGCTAAAAGATGAGGGGTTGTACACAAATTAATATTTTTTAAGCTTATATCTTTAAATAGTTATATTGAATTGTATAGTGGTTAGAATTTGCTAAATACCCATGAAGACTTATCAATTGCGTGCATAACTTAAATTCCTGCTAATTAGGCACTATAAATAACAAAAATTTTATTACTTTAATTATATTATTTACAGGATTATTAACAAATTACATATTACAATTTTACGGCCAAACGATATTTTTAAATATATTTATTTTATGGCGAAACGATTTTTTATCTAATTAATTTCTTTTCTTAAAATGTTTTAATAATTCTACACATATATTTTTTTATTCGTTACGAATATTAGATGTGTTCATGGGTATTCAACAAATTCTCACCACTATACAATTCAACATAACTATTTAAAGATATAAGCTTAAAAAATATTAATTTGTGTACAACCCCTCATCTTTTAGCTTCTCTTCGACGGGAGCTAAAATTCTGCTCGTTGTAATGCCGATATCTTTTTGAATACTACTAATATTGAAATGAATATTGTTATATAAGTTGCCTTATATATCTGGCTTTAAAGTTGTGAAAGAAAAATTTCGCTATGTTTCGCGCATGCGCAGTAAACCATTATTTATTAAACATGCTCATAATTCCTGTAATATTCAACAATTCTTTTCCAAAGTTTACACAAATGCTTCTCTAACATATTGTCATCTTTTCTGTAAGTTTCGTATAATATATCAGAAAACTCTGCATGTTATAAGCAAAAAACAGGAGGAAAAATTTGAGATTTTTTAAGAAAACCTTTATATCTTCCCAAATATTTGAGCTGAGTTTACAAAAATTCCTGTAAATATTATGTACATTAAACATTACCATTTCTGAACGTTTCATCTTGTTATCTGTATTCTGTGAAGCGGGGTGGGCCAAAGACCTTTTTGTCTTCATCAGTTTGTAGACGGTCCCCTAATTGCCCTCA
>BGPR01027925.1:0-20353 GCA_013235015.1 Araneus ventricosus
TCTTTCACATTGTTCTGAAGATAAAGGTGTTGTTCGAATGAGACGTAAAATTTTGAAAGTTGAAGGTAGAATATTCCATAATTTAAATTCTACTTTTGAAATATCTACAAAATTCAAGCTGTTTTCACTGAATTTATAAGCATTTGTAAGAATTCTTATTTTTCTGAATGAGATTCTACCATCGATTTTACCGATTCATTTGACTAATAATTTCCCTTTCCTGGAAATGGCAAAAAATGAAAGGGTTCAAACACTGAAGATCTAGAATAAATTTTTTCGTGAGCTATAGTTAAGTAATTTCGTTATTCTATCACTATTTGGTGATACATTTATATATGCATTTTCTCTCAATGCATTCAGTGTACAGAGTGGTAAGGAAATTTTAACGAGGGTATCATTATGTATAATATTTCCATAGAGCACGAAAAATTTTAGAACTCTTTCCCTAATACAGTACAGTTAGAAATAGATTTTACGGGTTAACATGTAATTTTCTGTGATTATTAGAAGGCATCGTAATTATTGAGATAGGTATTTAAAAAATAATCGTTATTTGAGAAAGTTACGGAGTTGTAAGACAGAAAAATTTCTTGCAGAAAAAAACTAATAAAACAATTAAAAAATTAAATCGAAAGTGACTGGTTCAAATACTGTGTTTTAAAGTGACAACTATTGTTGACATATACTGTGATTATAATATTAATTACTTCATTTTGAGAAAACATCTGAAAATTTTAAAAATCCAGCATAATGTGAAAGCTCAAATCAAGTGTGAAGCTTCCTTTAGTTCAATTTATTTTTGCTTATCTGAGCGTTTTTTCTCCTTCACCTGAACACACATAAAGGTATTTGGTAGAAACATTTTAAAAGAGAAAAAGATATAATTCTGTATATTATTGGGTCGAAAGCCGTATCTCTATATTTTAATTAAATTCCAATGACAAATTTAGAGTAATTAATTTAAATCTCAATTTTGGAATATATCCGAAAAATATTTCTTTTTATCTTAACAATATATTAATAATGGAAATTAAAATTTCAAATTATATGAGAAACAAGACAACTAAAAATAAGACAGTTGAAAGCAGAATTCCAAAAAAAAATTTAAATGACTGTTAATGCTAACCAAGATTTTTTTCTCTTCTCTTTTGTGATGTTTGGTATTTTTTTTGGTGGTCAATTTATATCAAAAGACTTTAAACATAAAGAATTTCAAATTTACTCCCTTTTTATCTAAGTACAATGCGTTGTGTTTTTTCAAAAGAATACCCAAGGTTCAAAAATTCTAACTTCTACCAGATTCATGAACACACAGTGACTCTCTCAGTAATGCATAAAGAAATTGACAGACACATGATTTTAGATTTTTGTAAGGCTAACGTTTAATAAATCAAATTGAATCATACATATAATTTTAAACAATGCCTTCATGAATGGCTCTTGGATATGTATAAGTAACGTGATCAGAAATAATTCAAAATTTCAAAAGGGGCGCCACCTCATTAAATAAACACATATAAAAAAGATCATCAAACACTCTTCTGCAACTTTGCCAGTTGTGAGATAATCAACATTCAAATTTAAAAGGTTGTCATGCCATCTATTTTTACCCATACATATCAAATATTTCAAATTTACCATTTGTAATGTAAATCAATCATGTTAGATACTCTCAACACAGTCACATATGTAAGATGCAATTAAATAGAATTCCATCTCAATATTTTCTAGCTGCACACAAAATAACAATCAAACATGAAATTCAGAGAATTTGCCAGCATTTAGCAAGCTTATTTCAGATATCTAAGATAATCTAAATCTTTAGCTAAAAAAATGTTTTTATCATCTCCCTTTTTAATTTAAAAATTTATTATTATTTTTTTTAAAAAAAAAAGCACCTAAGAGTAGCAATGACCTTTAAAGTCAATCTATCAATTCAAACCCCTTTAATGTATACAACAATTAAAACATTGCAATTAAACTAAGATATCAAAGTATTACCATTAAGCATATAAATCCATCCACTGACTATTTTCAGATATTAAAGAACTTATAATTTGTTCTTCTAAATCCAACTACTGATTAACTAGAATTTCTAAGAAAATTTCACTATTTTCAAATTTTCAACACCATGATAATTAAGTTCAAACCCTGGTCCCTAGAAAGAAACAATTTTAAATTTCAAGGTTAATTCCAAGTATTTTCCACAAAGTAATACCACTTATCCCAATTTTTAAAACTCAAAAAAAATTGAATTTAACCAAATAATCAATGAATCACGAAAATTATCCCTTACTATAAACTTGAGCACATAAATAAATATCACAAAATTGTACTTATCATTTTGCAGGGGGAAGCTTTGACAGGATCGTTGATTCCTCCATGACACGCATTTTAATGAATTTACGGCAAGCGTGATATTGATGTTGCTTCCACAAGAGGCAAAGTTCAATGGGAGCCTTTGGCTGGGGCAAGCTTTTGTCTGGGTCCGTCGATCTTTCCATTACAAGCGTAGGATACTCGCCAGTGACATGTTGTTGCTTCCAAAAGCGGTAGTGTTCAACGGATCAATGTAGACTTTACAAGTTCAAAAATTTAGGCACTCGTCCTTCCGAAACGCCATTTTATCAGGAAGTCTTTTTCTCGGGCAAAAATCATGCATTGCACCTAAGTTCCAATACGCAGATCCTTTTGCGAAGTGAGTCTGGCTGGCAAGCTAGTCATCTCGATCAAATGATAAATGATCAAATGGCCCGAAAGTCAAAAATGGACCAAACTAGCACCCACACATCTACGCGGTCTGAGCAACTGGATTAGAAAAGTCTCAAAGAATCTGGGCTTCCCAAATACAAAAACAGTCAAGCGTTCACATCATCTGAAGTTCCTCTTTTACCGCGCTCAAGCTTTCTATTGTTGCCAATTGGTCAGAATCAAGATCCTGTCGTTTTCCACATCTGCAAAATCAATCCGCTTTTTCTCTCGGCTAATTCTCTCCGACACTTGCCTTCCGAAAAATTTTCCAAAAACTCCAATTCCTCTCTCGTCTCTGAACTGTGTTGATCCCCCTCCCCAAAAAAAAATCTACTTATACAAAACTTGGCGGGAAGACTACCGCCAAAAAAAAACTATACATTAACCCAATTGCGTCTTACCAGAATTTTTTATTCTACAGTAAACCATTTTAAACTTGTCGCCAATTCCACTTTAAACTATTGATTCATTATGTCGCCAAGCCAAAAAACAAATTTAGCAACCCCACCCCCAATGAAAAACGTGATCACAATTGGTCAACGAGGGTGAAACCTTCTTCTACGTAAGAACACCAGGAGCGAATCAATTTGATTTTTTACCCTTACTCTCTTAATTGGCATCTTCTCTCTCTCGACCAGCTGGCAGGAAGAAAACACCACAGGGGGCAACTGGACCCTCAACTCTTAATGTTCCCAACGAAGAGCCAGGCCCTGCAAACGAACAATACCCAAAGATTTAAAATGGTTCGAAATGGCCAATTAGTAAGTCAAAACAGGAAACAGCTGGACATTCCTTGCCACTGACCAAATTCTTCAACTGTGGGAATTCTCTGGACCCCCTTTTTTTTTTACAGCTGTGACTTTCTCACAGAAAAACAGGGCAATAAACCAATAACCTCCCCATAGGAGAAAGGAACTCTTTGGGTTCGAACCAGAATGCTTTCTTAAAAGCACAAGCCTATCCAGGAATAAAATTTCCACGAAGCGGGAAAGGAACAAATTACAATTTTGAAAGGGACGGTTACTAAAGTGCAGTTTCTTAAAACCAGGATTCGAACAAAGAATGTAGTAAGCACACGGCTTTTTACAGTAAAGTTCTGCAGTGCAAAGTTATGTTAACTTAACTTACACATCATATACATTAAATAAATAACTCTGAGAATGAAAAGAATTATTTAGGTAAATAGATTACTTTTAAATAAAACTTGAAAGAGTGACACGACACTTTCGATATTATCAGCCTCATATCCTGAAGAATTTCACGATTGTACTTGATAATAATATAGAGCGAAGTAATAATAACATTGATGATAAAATCATAGTAACTGCACATTCAAAATTAATTTTTATATTAATGCACAAATTAAGAGGAATTGTTGCTTTATTTCAAAAAATGTTTTATTTGTATAAATTTACTGTAACTGTAGCAGAATGAGGGAGATACAATTCATTATATAATCATATTTCTTTTATTGTTATTTCGTTCTACCTAATTTTAACTCTATGAGCCCTAATCCACCTCAAATCGCCCCATTCGACAGAGTCCGAATTCAGGCGGTTTCGGGTGTCTGAGTGAATTTTACGGGAGAAAAGTTGTTCCTTTATTTGCGTACATTTGATTGACAAATTTGGGTGTTGTCCTCCTGGAATTTCTGTAAAGAAAGGAAGGATTTCATTCTGTTTACGTGAACGAAAATTTACTTCAATTTTTGAGGTACTGGAATTCCCACTCTAGCCGGGTTCAGAGAGTTAAAATGAAGTTGTTATTGGAAACGCTTTTACTGTCAAGGAAAGCTAATTCAAAAATGATCTTTACAAAATCATATTTTAAGATTTTGTTTGAGAGTAACTAATTCTATACAAAAATGAAACTTGCTCTAGTCATGAAGCAATTTCGAATTTGTCCAATCATCTCCTTTCAAAAATTATGTGCAGCACAGTAGTGCAGAACAAGTGTAGTAAAATTCTTGTGCAAGTATTAAGCCTAGGAATGTCGTACAAGTACCATAAGTAAGCTTAAATTTTTTTCACTGCCATACCGTTTTTGCAGAGTCGGATTCTTTTATAGATTTCAAGTTTACTTTTGAAAATTTTAACTAATTCTGTGGTTTCCCGTGCAAATTGAAACATTTGCAATCCATAGCACAACAAACCATTTTTAATACAGCAATGAATTTTGAAATATATAGTATCAAAAGTTTCTTCTTTATCTCTTTCGACCCTAATGAGTATATACTTTCCGGAGATTACACTATATTCCCTATTGTGTATATGAATCCCACCTTTACATTTTTGTCAACATTTAAATAAAACTATTTTTCATAGTTAAATTCTAATCATGCGCAAGTAGTGTCGAAAGTTACCTTAATAGGTGATAATAAGAAAATTAAGGTGAAGGGGAAAACGAATTTGATAGAAACTGCGTTTCAGTAATAAAATTTTTACACCCTCGAACCGCTTTAAAAAACACTTTGCTTTGTTTGTCCATGAACAAAGCTTTCTGCGCTTTCGAATGAATGAAAGGCTTTGAAAGTTGTCCTCATATGATCACTGAAGACGCAAGGTACGGAGGTATTTAAATAATGAAAAGAATTAAAAAAATCAATACAATTTATAGTTCTGACATCGAATTAGCCAAACAATATTTGAATTATAGAAAATAGCTTAACATTATTTTAATAGAAAATTCAAGGAAGCAGAGAAAAAAATTCAAATTATCGACAAATTTGAATCAAAAACATGTGCCGCTATAAATAGACGTGTCAGCAAGTGCCGCTATAAGAGTACTTTGAATTTCCAGGAATTGAATAATACCAGTGTAATTTTTATAAGAATCTGAAGGAAACCGGCCAGAGCGAATGGCATTTTTGTTTTCTCTCATTAAAAAAAAATTGTAAATATTCTTCCAAGAATGATATCCAAGGTATCACATCCCTTGCAACAACACTGGTTGAGATATACGCGCCGTGCGACTATCTGCTACTTTCAGCAGAGCGGGCCGGAAAGAAAGCGGGGCCCGGTGCAAAGTTGACTTGAGGGCCTTGAAAAAAATTTCGTCCAACAAAATAATTTATTGCTTTTTGCTATTTATTACATTCCACAATTTGGTTTAATAAAGACTAAAAAAAAATACATGAAAATAATAAATAATTAAATAATTTTTTTAAAGTTAATATTTTAACCACATGAAAAATCGTTAATAAATCAAAGAACAAAAATAATTGCTTCATATAGAAAATTTGGTATTCAAGTTAATAAAATAAGCTTACAATATGTGATTTACGTTTCATTTTCTTATAAAATTTGTTGATAATATCATCATGATTTAGATTTTTGGTTAATGCGGATTCGATAGATAAAATGACTATGCGCACACACCCACACACACACGCACGCACACAAATCAATTGTTCGTCTCTATTGCTAGATCTCAAGTAATTTTTTTATTATTGAGGCGGATTTTTCTGCAGATGCGAGAGTTATTGGTAAGGTAAATATAATTTTAGAACAGAAGCAGAATTTGGATACAATTCAAATAAATTATTTTTAAATAAATATTGTAAATATTTGCAATATTGTGACCTGGAAGGTAAAACTTGACGTCAAATTTTGATTTCGTGAAATAAATCAATGCAATTCATTTTCATTTTGCTCACTCTGTCAGCGGAGTGGGGGCTCGTGCCCTAGCATCTTTCGAAACCCCTTCGGGATGGCCCTGAATTCCTTAGGACTGAAATCATATCTATCCAAACGTAGTCGGCGTGCAGAGGAAAATATTACGTTCATCTATCGCATCAAATTTTGCCGACCGATGGCCAAAATGCCGACTCGGGTAAAAATTGGGGGTGGGGGTGTCACACCCCCTACCCCGTCTTCGGCACGTCCCTGTATAAAGGAATATCAAGAATGAGAAATTCACTGCTTAAAATTTCGTTCTATAAATTGTCCTATTGCATATATTGCATAATCCATCAGCAAAAAATTTATTCTTAAATAAATAATTCAAAAAATCATTAGATAAAGTGAAAAATAAGCTATAAGTTAATTTTAAATAAAAACTGAATTTAATTAAATTTAAACAAATGATTAAATGAGATGCAATTATATTACAGAAATCTGTTAAATTTTGGAGTAAAAAATTTATGTATTGGATAATTACAAATTTATCGTCTAAAGGCTTTTAAACATTAAATTCTCAATCATTGGAATCCTCAAACGAATGCTTTCTTAAAAGAAGCATTCCTTCTTATTTTTCTTAGCAGGCTTTTTATAGAGGTGGGCATTATTTATCTCCAATATTTCATCTTCTTTCGCTTCATAAACATTACTTGGTTCTCCTAAATTGAATTTTTCTTGCTCAGTGATGTCGAAACAATTTGCCATCTTTAAAGAACTTTTATATTTATGAAGCTATTTTATAATTTTTTTATTTGGAATACCTTCTTAGTGAAGGCTAAATTGAATTTCTGGTGCAATTTATTATTGACCCATTTAAATTATTTGGCAGCGCTTTTCAAGTTTGACTGATTTTTTTTGGTTACAACAATTTGTAGTTGTGTTTTTTCTATTGAAACAAATGGGAAAAGTTATCAAACTAATGTGCAGAATTTTTTTAAAAAAAATAATTCTTCTTAGAAAAATACTGCATAAAAACATAAAATTTTTCAACAGAACATTTCAGTTCAACCAATATTTAATATTAAATGATGTTTTCTTTCCTATAATCATAAAATTGAATAAAGAAACTACTGGATTTAAAGAAGTATTTTTTGTGTGGAATACTGTATAAAAGTAACCTGATATAAAATATACGTCAAATTTTGAGGCGCTTTGATTTATCTTGATTTGTTACATGTTTGTAAAGATGAAATCCTGTAATCGACTTTTCACTCACTTCCTGGTAAGCGACAAATTAATATAATACATTTATCATTTAATTTTAACGAATTCTAAATAGAGAATTCTTTTGCACTCGCGCGAAAACTACACAAATGTCCCACTTTGTCACATTTAAAGTACATTTTGGTATTTCAAGTTTCCTTATTGCGTCTTATACTTTTCTCTTTCCCATTTCCTTCTGTTTTTATAGAGGGCAGATGATAAAAATCAGTCGAAATTCTTATTCAGAAGAGGAAAAATTGCATTGCATGTTCAAATATTTGCTTTCAATATCACTAACTAGTTTTTAAACGCTTTAATATTTACAAAACTGCTAGTTTTAATAATATGGAAATGAAATAGACCTAATATTTAGATCACTATAAATAAAGGGAAAGCTCTGAAATATCGTCTTCGAAAAGATCAATAAAACCTTTTTCATTTTTATATTCGAGCTCAGCTGGTTACATTTATGCCAGAATGCACGCGTCTTTTTCAAGAGTGATTTGATTGTTTTCGAATAGGAATTTGATGATTACTGAAAATTCAGTAAAAAGTCAATGATTGTCTCTTATAACGAGTTAAATCTTTTATATAAATACTCTGTTTATTAATTCACAAACATATCAAAAATGTGATCGAAGAAATCTCTAAATGAAATACTATTTAACATGTCATGAAGTCATGCCTTAGCTATTGACCACCAAAATGCAAGAAAAATACAAAGCGCTTCACATAATTTAGTCAAGGTACTAATAAATTTATAATAAACTTGCTCACAACTGCAGTAAAACCCCGGTTAATCGAACTAAAGGGAGGGGGAGCCGCTTCGGATAGCGAATTTTTTCAATTGAGCCATTAACATCTATTTTGTATCTAATTACAATATGTAATTCTGAAATGTTTGGAGTGTCAAACGAATTCAAAACTCTCTTTATAGGCTACACTTATGCTCTTTATTAAAGTTAACCCTCCGTCGGGCGCAATATTCTCACGTGCGAATTCGGTTATATTAACGTCCCATTTTGAAGTAACACGAGGACTATTTAGGGACGGACCTCGTAATTTTGAACCTCGGGCAGATGCCGAGGGCGATGCCGGAGCTGGCACCCCCCTCCAAGCTTCCGCGCTACACCAACGGGAGGACGTTTGGCCACTTCGTATGATTTAGCGTGCAACAGGCCCCATAAAAGGCGGATCTTCGGTGGAATCGGGTTTCGAACCTGCGTCACGGGGTCCAGACCTTGCCACTAGGCCAACGCGGCCTCCCGGCGATTTCGTGAACAATGCTACCGACAGGAACTGGTGAACAATGTCATGATTAATATTGTTAATGCCCATTAATTTTAATTCTATCATTCTAAAATTAATCAGTGTCCTTCTTGGGGAGGCTTTAAAAAAAGTGGGGATATCGTTGCAAAAAAGTCTCGCCTTCGCGATTATTTCCTTGCAGTACAGTTCGTGTTTTCTGGATTTGCAATTTCAGAAGCATTTCGGATAACCCGGGTTTCGGTTAACTCGAGTTCAATTAACCGAGGTTATACTGTAATAATTTCTTATAAACGAATTCTTAAATAAGAGATAAAAAAGTTAACACTCATTATTTTTTAGACTGTTACGAAATCTAGTTTAAATAATTAAGAGTTAACAAAGCACTGAAGCCTGCATGACTTTATATTAAGTGTGTCGTTTCTTTTGTTAGAAGATTTAATTTATTTTTAATGTGGTTATATGAAGTTCCTTTCTTAATTTGTAAAACATCACATTAGAAATTAGGGTATGTGTAACTCTGCCCTCTTGTATATTAATAAATGATATTTTCTTATATGTATCAATATTTTAAATTTCTCAGAGTAAAAGATAAATGTGATTTTCTTGCATTGTGAGTGTGCTATCTATAATAGCAGTTTTCTTCAGCTGAATTCTGCTTATGGTATTTCCTAAATTTCCTTTAAAAATTAGATTCTTTAAGATCCCATTTTCGTTCGAGAAAGTTTAATGCAAACTCCGAAAGTAGAAAAGCAAAACAAGAATAACATGCAATAACAGATAGATAGAATTATTTGCTATTTTCGCTTACACTTCCATCTATAAGATTCTGCATATGTTGAATATCCTAAACATAAACAAATAGAAGTTGGGTCAACGTTTTCACTACCTTAGTACTGATGATCCTCAGATTCCGAAACCCTCAGCGCTTTTGCGCATGCGCCAGGCGGAGTTAATTTCACCAAAATAGGGGTGAAGTGAAAAAGGGAGGGGGATATATTTACATTTTACTTAGTGTGATCTAACAAAGAAATCCTGAAATGCTCTCATCTTACTCATTAACTGTCAACCCTTTCCGAAGTAAAATCGTCCAAAAGTACTAGTCTTGGCATTTTGTAACGATCAGTACATTTTTAATAGATCTTTAAAAATGGTTACCCATAATTTACGATACGAGAGATAACAGATTAAAAGAATCATAAATTTTCATGACTTCTTTAATTTTCTATTATTTAAAATCCTATCAAAAATAAGTGTTTAACGGTCATCCCATTGCGTGGATACTATATGTAGTTCCATTAGAAAAGGCGTGCTGTGCTGCAACATATATTTTAAAAGGAAATGTGGTTTTTATTTTTGTCCAAGAAACTTCATTATCCTTTGTTTATTCAGAGATTTTTGATCCGTCAAAATCTTTTGACATTTATTACAGTTTTCGGAAAACTTTGAGTATTTTGAGTCTGGATGAAATTTTACATCGATTATTTTTATATAATTATTCTCTACGGTCGAATGTTTTACTGGAAGCAAAGCCCCAACCGGTTGGTGTTATTATTAACTAAATGCGTTTAGTTTTCATATGCGAAAGTAAAAAAGTGAAACAACTGAAAAGGAATCGGAACAAGTACGTAAACAATGATCAGTGTCTCATTTTAATACTACATTAAATTCAAATAATGCTGAAAATATCGATTTCGTTGAGAAAGAAGAGTTTGCGAATCTGAATTTATTTTATTTTCCTATCTCTACCATATTTCTTTTAGCTTTGATCGTTGCATTTTAATTCATTTTTAGTTTCAGGTTATATTTTCTCTTGTTATTTTGTCTTTCCATAGAATCGAATTCTTTTCAATTAAAAATTTCACCAGTGTTATTCCGAAAGGACTGTAATTAACGCTGTATTTAATAAAAAAAGAACTGGGTAATTACGATTCGGTTGGAATTTTTCAAATAGACAATTTAAACGAAAGGCTTAAAGTAGCAATTTTTGCACAGTTATTTAAGATACTAAGAGATTTCATTATCTTCGCTAAATTGTTATTTTAACCGCCGTTTCCGACTAGCGCACAGAAAGTGAAATGGACGGTCAAAATAAAGCTGGTCCATAGTTGAATTAAATTAAATTTATTGTTCCAACATTTTCCACATAAAACAATTCTGGATTACTATGATTACATAAACGGATAAGTTACAATATTCAACTCTCTACGCATGGCGAGATTTGTCCGTCCACGTGAGAGGGAACGCAATCATCCTCGCACGAACAATCAATATAAATTCGATATATAAAATATATATTGAATGTATATTTTAAAGTTTTATTTTAAAATTACTGTTGTGCTTAAACTTTTGACACGCACTGTATTGTCCCAGGAAATTTCCAGAAAACAGGAAAAGTGAAAAACTCATAGTATACTTCTTTTAGTATGTCAACATTAAATTAAACTACTTTTCATAGTTAAATTTTAATCATGCAAATGTCGGATCGAAAGGGTTAATATCGTGCAAAAGTTCTTACATTTCCAAATGCGTATTTTGGAGATATTCCTTATTGCATAACCACGTCTATACACGGATAAACATAGAGTAGTGACATAACACTTTAGTGAACACCCCAAAATGTTGAAAGAGGAAGAAATACAACAATTTTTAGTTTCCTATAATAAGTGTTATGAAGTCCCAAAGGATATTCGTTGTTCTTGTGGGCCACCGCCTTATCTCATTTAGTATAGATGGAAAAAGATAGTATTTCTACTGCTTTAAAGAACTCTTTTGGAAGGTATCTTCATCTTCAAGAAATATTTCACTCAGTGCTTTAGTTTTATTATTATTATTACTTTGTCTCCCGGGAAGCGAGAAGAGGGCAGAAGAAAATTGAGAGAAATGGAGGAATTACGGATCGCAGGCTGCAGGTCTTTTCTCTAAAGAAATGGGAGTGAATGGCAAAGCATGTACTTCATATTCGTGGAGAAAATACAGCTTCTATGATTTCAAAGTCAGAATGACATGTAAGGTTCGTTGAAAATAATGTTGTTGAGACAAGCTTTTTGTTTGGTAAGGAGAACTAATATAATTCTAAGTAACAGATTTTTTCATGCAGCATGACTTTTTGACCAGTATAAAATTAATGAAAATCAAGAAGTGAAATATAGTTAAGTATCGATGTAACATAAATTAAAATTGTTGGCTTCTTGTGTATTTAATTAGACATTAATTAGGCTATTTTAGATTCTAAACGAACATTTCTTAAAGGATTAAAAACAAATGCATTCCGTAACTCATTGCATCGTTCTTAATTACTAGTTTTAAATCAAATTCAAAACAAGCTAACATCTGGCTGTTGCCATTCATCTGAAAACCTACTCTCCTATAACAATAAATATTTACAGTCATGCTTTTATCAGACATAATAATAAATATGCTTATAAAATAAGCGATAACATTTTATAGACAACTTTCGGGTTTCATTTTTTTACACAGGCGCAGCTGTGTGTGGCTTCAAAATGAAGTTTCTAGTTAAAAAAGTACATTTTTATATATAGAACATGGTCTTTTTCAGAAAAGTGTCTTAATTTTATTTCGAAAATGTTTTATTTCCATTATAAATCTAGAAAATTTTTATATATCTTTAAATTTTGAATTGAAGTTTTCTTATTATATTTCATCCTCTGTTTTGAAAATTGCAGGAAGAATCTCAATGAAATGTATATGGCATGTGTTATATACATTCCGGGTTACAAATTCAGAACAATTTTAACACTCCAAAATGACTGGTATAACAAAAATAATCGAATACGTAATAAATTGTTGAAATTTAAAATTTCGGTTGCTCTAACTCGAATGGAAAACAATCTGGAAAGATCCATTTATAAAGGGATTTTATTGGATTTAAAAATATTTTTTTATTATTGAATGTTAAGACAACGACAGCAGCGAAATTTCTTATCAACAATTTCACACTGAATGCCATACATGACAATTTGGAGAAAAAGTTTTGTTGAGTTTTTATATTATATATCATCAAAAACCTTATACAGCAACAAACATATAATTGCTTATATAATAGTTATAGATTTTATTATTTTATTAATTTTGTTTTATTGAAAGGAAGAAATTATAAATACATCTACAATACACATGTATAGCACTAAATGCTATGCGTGGTTGTTAGCAACTTCTCTCAGAACTAGAATAAAAAATTTGGAGAGGATGAACTATGCTTTTTTTAATCAAATCATTTTTAATCGTCGTTATATATAAATCGCTAGTTGAAATTCCGAAGCTTTTATTTCCTGGCTCCATCTATTGACAGTAAATGTCAACATTTCTACATCTCGAATGATAAAAAAAATCTCTTCAATATACTAGACCCTCAAATCGAATATTTTTCCGAAATTTCTAGTTAAACTTTTTACTTGATCGCCGACACAAATATCCAACTTTCCGCAGTTACATTTTAATTTACAATTTTTTAATGGATGTACTTTTAAGAAAGAATAAAATATGTAATAAATGTAAATTTTAATTGTTTGAGTAAGAAGACAAATCAAACACTTTGGAATTAAGTTATTTTTATTAATTTCAGTTTCAAGAAATTTTTAATAAAGGAGAGAAAAAAATTTGTGGGTATTTAAGTAAGAATAAGCTGGTTTAAATTTCATTTTTACAGCCTGCTCTCCCAGTAAGAAAGAAAAATAAACTATCTGTCTCTGAAGCGACTTGTATAAACTTTTAGAATTGTTTCCAACCAACAGTACAATTTATTTATTTTAATTTTTAAGAACTGACAGTAGAAGTTGTAAATTATGTCAAGATATAATTTCAGTTTATTTGAATTTATATGAAAGCTAGTGACCACTTAAAATTACCTTTATAATCGTTACTCATTATATTTACTTAATATCAAATTCCTATAAAAGCTTCTTCAAGAATGTGGCCAGAGAACAGAAACGACCAACAATTTGGTTAGGCAAGATAATCACGAATAGCGGCTTCTGTAAATTTGTATAATTTTCAATAAATAGTTTTATTTTTTTGGTTTGACTTTGTCAATACAAGGTGAAGAAAGAATATAGATTATTTCCAGGTTGTTTAAAATCAATCTGATACAATGGTCATCAAACCTTTTAGTAATTATAAAATTACTTCTATATTTGCCTGGTTTCAACGTGCGTTCCCTTATAACAGCAAATATTGAAGGATGATTCCTTCCAGCAAAACCTGCAAACCATGTTGAATATAAACTTGTGTTATATTACGGAATAATTAGATATAAGGAATAAGGTATGCATAAAGGAACATGGCACAGCATGCTTTAATGTGGAAGTTTTAGTTCAGACATAAAAATATCTTTCGGAATGTTTACTTTATTTGGTTCTTCTGTGGAATGGCCTGAGCTTTAATACTCATTTGCAATCCCTAAATGGAATGCCCCTTTAGATAACCGAACTCTGAAAATCAGTGAAAATTAAGTACCATATAAAGCATTCATGCACGTAAACTCCCATTCTCGACTTCACGTCCATATGTACTTACCCAGAACTTTATGAAGATTAAACTTTATGGCTTGTAACAAAGAGCTGATGTGTCGTTCCTTTCCTTCATTTATATCGAAATAGTTGGCTCCTCGAATGTTCCACTCATAATGCACATTTCAAAAGAAACTCTATAACACTATCGGGTCACGGCGAAAATGGGGAATTTTAGATGGCCTTTTGTAAAGAATGCTTCAGTAATGCAGCGGTCGAAATTGTCTGTCTCACTTCATTCTGTAAATTATTCGAAAAGGGAAATTTATTTACTTCATCATTTCGCCTTTGTTGAAATGTCATTTTTTCTTTCAGTTTCGTTCTACGAACTGAAGAAACTCGTTATCTTTTCTATTTTTCTGGAAAGTTATTTGAGGATGTACTTTTATTTTATTTGTCACGTATTTAGCAGCGCCGCAGAAGTTGGTATTGAGAGAAATAATAAGTATGCGAAGCAAAAGTCGTTTGGCATTGAAAAATGGAGATAAGCTTCTCACATATTTGGAATAATGGTTTGTCCGAAAGATAAAATTGTCTCTTGAAACAAGCAATTTTACGACATTCGTAACTAAATGAGAAAAAAAAGGAACAGTTTTTACTGAAAATTGTCTTTGCTTTTTTTTTCTGTCTAGCTCGATAATTTAACAAGTATTTTGAGAAATGGTCATTATTTCAAAGAAAAAATAATTATAATGATGAAAAGGAAACATAAAAACTGCGTTACATATCAAATTACTGTTTGAGTCGGAACAAAACTATGTATTGTGGACATTTTCAATGATAATAAAGGTTTGATACGAATTTAAGCAGAAAAGTTTTACTGTTTATTTATCTAGTTTCTAGCACACTATTTTCGAAATTTCCAACAGATTTGATGTTTGAAATGTTAATGGCGTGCTTGGATTATTAAAAAGTGAATACCATAGCAATTAATTATGCAATTCGCAATTGATGAATTCGTTGTTAACATTCGTGCAAGCAAAAATCAATGTATTGAAGTTTTTAAACTTCTGTAGTTATCAGTTGTATCATAAAAAGCAAAATGAATGTGTTCGTATCGCGTTTTTTCTTTACTTCTTTCTATGTAATGAATCTGTACAATACTGTGAAAAGATATGAGAAAAAGGTAAGAACATTTTTAGTGAATAAACTGTGGTTATTTTTGCTTTTAAAATGTTAAATTTGGATTTATGAATTTACTTAATCTTGAAAATGTAATCCCACGACCTTCCTTTTGGGACTGAATATTTTCTAAAATTATTATTAAAAAATTATTAATCTTTATTCCAATGGGAAATTACGAAAATAATTAGGACACAGTAAAAATCGTTAATAAAATAGTACTTATTCCTTTTATATCATGATTATAATTTCATTCATTTCTTAGTAAGAATGTTTTAGGAAATTTTTCTAAGATAAAGAACACTATGTAAGAAAGAGAAAAAATGAAAAGTAATTTGAAAGAAAACTCATTCATGGGTTGAAAGAAGGTTCGGTTGCAAATGCACACTCACAATTTAGTAAAATATGCCGAACGAAAAAAAGTAATGAGCTTAACTAGAAAAATTAAGCAATATTTCCTACTGACTATCAAAAAAGGGATTTCAAAATTCTTCTAAAATTCTAGATAGAAGTAGATCATTTTATGCTATTTCTACACTATTAATTTATTTTAAACGACAAAAAATTCCTTAATATATTTTTGAATTTTAGAATTTAATAAATAAAGAATTTTAAAAAACCCTATTAAATAAGTATGCTGAGCTAGAGAAATATAAATTGATATTAACCAATTTGTAATATCAACAGAATATAGTGTTTTTTCTGTATGTTTCTTTATGTCTCAGTCATTTTGTTTAATTAAATAAAAAGTTTTTGTAAACAAGTGCGACAATAAATTATGATGAAGAATGAGCTAATTATAGACTAGAAGGGAAGTTCAATTGGAATCAGTGGCTCCGCGAACTCGTCAGAAGCCTGTTAAGTTAAGACAGTTCTATAATAAAGAGAAAACAATAAATGAGGACAATTTCGGAGCTATACATAGATGCATTTAAAATCAAAATTAAGGTTTATTATTTAATCAAATATCATATCATTTCGAAATAGTGGTGCATTAATACATTAGTTTGAAAAGAAAGCAATAATACATTGCATTCTGGATTGATAAATATTTTACATTCAAATATTTTTATTTTGCATTTAAATATTAGAAATATTATATCACATTCAAATCATGCTACGAACTATGGATGAGAAATGTTATCTTTTTATAATTTTACATTTAAATGTATAATTTAAAAACGCAATAAAATTTTGAAGTTTCTACGGTATTTCATGAAGAGAAATTCCAAAAAAGAATGATAGAAACCACTTGTGCGAGATGTAAAATAAATCCGATAAACTGCGCTTCTTAAAAAAGGTCAACTGGTTTCAGTTTATATTTTTGCATGCAAATACGGTAAAACCTGTTTATAACGCTATTGTAGGGACCTAAAAAAAATATCGCTATAGACAGGTTAGGTTATTTTTGCAAACAGTTTGAGCATTTTCGCAGCCAATTTCATGTGCATGTTCTAATTTGCTAATTTTATTGTGTTTATTGATTCATCTTACAGATGTCTCTGATATAAAATTGTATTTTATAAACTTTAAATTATTTAAACGTTGTTAAGAATATCAAAGGGAAAATTTTAGCTATTCTTACTAACAATAGAAGTAAGCATAAAAGGGAGATGTAAGCATAATTTTATTTCATAATAATGCCAATGTTTTACGCAATGTCTCCAAAGGCCAATTTTTACACCACACAGTAAATTAAAGATTTTAACACAATTTAAAGGAATAAGTGAAGTTCTAACAGCGAATGTGTAAGTACGTCAGTGTCCAGCCGGAGTCAGAGGCAAAAATCATCTGTCTTTATTCCAGTCACTAGTCATCTCCCCGATTCCACTGTTATCTCACATTTTGAACCATGGGGTGCTGTTTTCCAATAAAAAAAATTCAGGATTGTACTGTACCAGATTTCTGAAGAGGTGAAATTATCATTATAGACAGGTGCATTTAAAAAAGTGATTATCGTTGTAGTCAGGTTGAAAATACGTTGAGTAAATAGGAATTCTGCCAGGCCCAAAGAAAATATCCTTATAGGCAGGTTTATCGTTACAGACAGTATCCTTATACACAGTTTTCACTGTATATAGAGTAGATATTGCATTTTATCTGTGGAATGGTTATATAGACCTCTGGAACTTCGTTAGTTAATATTGTTTTTTAACACCAAAATATAAGAAAATTAAAAAGTGGAAATTGGAAAATATTATTGCGTTTAAAGAAATGAATGAATTAGAAAAATAGTTGAAAACTTGCCTATGTTACACAAAAAATTTACATGAATCGTTAAAAATCTACCCTCTAGGTGCTCCAACGCTTAAATCCTAGTTGCAACGATCCTTAAATGCCAAAAAACCGAAACTTTTTTTTAAAAAACTTTTCTTCTTGCTTATCTTAGCGGCATTTTAAAATGGTGGGTATTATTTTTGTCTAATATTTTATCTTCTTTCGCTTCATCAATTTTACGTAACGCTACTAAATTGAATTCTTCTTGTTCAACGGCATCGAAACAACTTGCTATCTTTATAGAGTATCTATATTTATGGAGCTATTTTATTATCTTTTTTCATCGGATATCCACTTAGTGAATGCCAAATTGAATTTTCGGTGAAATTTATTATTCATCAGCTTAGGATTTACATACCAATTTAAATTATTTGACAGCGTTTCCGAAGTTTCAACAAATATTTTTAGATGGAGTTTTTTATTAAAGAAAGTAGGAGGATTCACTTAAATAAAATGAAGAAAAGACGAAACTAAATTATTTTTAAGATAAGAGTTGCGTAATATAAATACCTGTTTCTGCAAAATGATTCTAGATATATTAAATTAATATAAATACCTGTTTCTGCAAAATGAATCTAGATATATTAAATTAATATAAAGTCCACTTTTGCTACAGAAATTCAATGAATTAAGTGAAATAGTTAAGTGAAAATAAAACATTATTTTATTTCAGAAACTTAAACCACAAATTAACATTTGAAAATTGCTCACATTTTCATAAAAGTATGGGTGTACTTTATCCTAATTTGATGGCTCAATTTATTAAATTATTATGGATTGTAAATGCTTTGCTAGAGTACGAGAAACTTGAAAAAAGTAAGAAAACTGAATAAAAAAAAACGAATTTTTCATTATTCATTTTCTATCAAGGGTATAAAATATATTCGCTGAGATTTTAGCCCAGCAAGGACTTAGAAATTTAACCTTTTATACTTTACTAAGAAAAGCTGTTAACTTTCTTGCGGGTTGTAATTACAAAATTTTTTGAATGCTTAAATCAATAATTTTTTGTTTGCAATTTGTTCTCGTAATCGGATGATTTTCATGGATAATTTGAGAACAATTGGAATAATTTTTCTTTCCAAATAATCTATGAAAATCAAATATCATAAGCCTTTGTTAAACATGATTTTCTAAATTTCTCAAAAAAGGAAATAAATTGGTAGATTCCTTTTCTAGGTTCCAAGTTCCGTGAGTTTCATAAATATTTTCAGTGCCCAGGGAATTTACTTTTCCCCATCAGAAGGACCAAGAAGGCCCTTTCGAAATCGCGTTTAAAGACTGTTAACTAAAAATCACCTCTTATCAAATTATTAAGATAAACTTTATTTTCCCTTCTAACTTGATGTATGTAATTTTCCCTTCTATCTTTATGTCCCTAATAAACATAAAGCACCCACATTGCATTAATAAAAGGTTTCAGTTCTTTATGTGTGAAATTTCTAGAAGAATAGTATTTACATTATTGGAAAATCATTATTATTTCAACATTTTTTAAAATAAATTTCCTTGATAGTTTTGTGTTTTTAAGTCTTCTTTAACCCAAAAATTTAACTATCCATTATTTTTTTAATAAAAAAATAATGAAAAATTTGCAATATGTATTTCTGTATATTGAAAATTTCTATATATTGAATTTTTCCCAGGTATCTTCATGACGGGCATCTTAGTGACATCTGTTTTGAATAATTGAGATGAATGTGTGTTGTAGCTTAACTTTTGGACACCCATACATGTTAAGTTCAGTTTCATACTTAATAGGAAAAAGTATAATTAAATAACACAAAAGAATTATTTTGTGATATATGAACTCATATATAAAGAGATGAAGATTTTTAAAATTTTGCAATATGCATAGAAATAGATATTTCTTTCAGCTGAATTTTACTTATCTACACTAAGGTTTTATAAAAATTTCTTGACCCATTATCAATTTCTATCTGAGAACATTTTTTGAGATACCTTTCTCTCAAATAACGACCATGAATTAAGAAAAACAAATAAAAGCAACAACCAAAGAAAGCATTTATTGTCATTCATCACAAGAAAATTTTAACTAAATCCAGATCTTCAGTATATTTCAATGTCTTTCAGTATCAGAGTTTTTTTCTAAACTATTTTTACTCACAAGTTTCAAAAAGTTTAACATAAGAAAGTGATGTTACTAGTTTAAAAGCAACTAATCTGTAGATCAAGAACCACAAAAAATTATAATTAATTTTCTAAAATTTTTAATATCTCATTCATAATAATTGATATGAGACCATGGCTACCAGTTAATCTACTACAACTCCATGAAAAATAGCTCTGCAAACAGTAAATATATTTTACATCAATTTAACAGAATAGTCGGTTTATATTTTCACTCAAGGAACAACAGCGTATCTTATTTTTATGAAGACTTCAATCTGCTTAAAGTCTTCCGGAATTTAAGGTAGTTTTCTGAAAAAGTTGTTTACTTCTCCATTTATGAACAGATTTTAATTTTAAATAATACTCGTTATGTCCGGGTGATTTTTCGACACGGTA
>BGPR01027926.1:6726-20352 GCA_013235015.1 Araneus ventricosus
CCCCCCCCCCCCCTCCCGCGCCTTTAGTTCGGTTAACCGGAGTTGTTCTGTATTGTGAGCTATCATTTTACAAAATCGAGACAAACCATTTTGGATCAAGGCCAGAATCTGAAGGAAAAAAATATTGCGAGGACAGAGATCTGGTTTTGATTTCTTCATGAAATAGAGGATACTGTGGATATGCTCATGCGCTCGGCTTATGGACATGAATCGTGTGTGGGTTTTATGAAGCAGCATAAATCCCTTCTTACAACTCTTGATTGTGACTTTTGAACAAACATGAGACTTTCCTGCGAATTTGTTTACAATTCAGGCGATGGTTTGAATTATTTTTGTCACAATTTTGGAATGTTTTTGTTTGTTTTTCTTTCTGGAATGCTTTTTATTTACTACACGCCGCCTTCAGCGACCAGCTAGTTCGCCGGGAAAATAATTTCAGTTGTATACCTTACGCATAATTTGATATTCATGGTTCCCTTAACAAAGTAATTTTAAACTTCAAATTGTGATAGATATTTAACTCGTTTTCTTTTAACAGCTTTGCACATGTTTTGTTTATTGTCTACATGAAGGTCCCTAATAGTGTCAAGAAACTGCCCATGCCATGTAACATCTAATTGTAAGTGCCAACTTCACTTTCTTATTCCTCTTGCAAAATACGTATTTCATTTTGATATTAAAATGGCGAGGCACATGTTCTGATAAAAAGAATTAAAACGTAATATATTCATTCAGCTTAATGGATGCATTTCCAAATATATTTACTACCTTAGAGAACGTTGTTTACAGATTTCCAGAAAAACTGGTGAAATAAAAAAAAGGAAAGAAAATTTATTAGGACATTGCCTTTGCTTTCAACAATGGAAGAGAAATCAGGGTTCGTACACATTTCCTTAAAAGAAAATCAAGGACTATCAAGGACTTTTAAGGACTAAAAAAACCAAAAAATAAGGACCTCTAAATTGAATAAAATTAACGAATTGTCGCACGCATTTTTAAATAAAATGTCTCATTTTTGCAATTCAACCTATTGAATGATAAATTTATAATATAAGACATAGAGATGTAAATTTTAAATTAAAAGAAATAAATTAAAAGAAACAATAATAAGATTTTTCAGTCTTATTATTGTTTTCTTTAAATTATTTTCATACAACCAAACTCTATTATTTGTTTTTGTATTTTACTAGATTCGGCTGCATATGCGCCTTTCTATTTAATTCAAAATATGTTTTTATTTTAATTTATTTAAATTTAATTAATTAATTTTGCTAAATTTTATGAAGTGTAAGTATTATAATAAAACATAGAAGATACATTACAAATTTAACACAACAAAACTCCTAAAAATATGAGTTAATAAATTGACGAGAAAAAAAAACACCCATGAAACTGGTAATCAAATTAAATATCTTTTAATTCCAAACTTTTTTCATTCAGTTTTACATCCAAGGTATTTATTTTAATTTCTTTTTCAGAAATTGTTTTTCTTAGTTCATGCGAAATAAATTTATGTCCTTTGACTTTTCAGCCTCATTAGATAAATCATTTGTTTTCTCATTTGTTTGGTGCATGTCCGTTTGGAGGAACATTTTCTTTTGTTTTAAAAAATCTATTTCCTCCTCTAGAGCTTTTCGTTTCAGTCTTTTCTTTGGATCTTTCACTTTCTAAATACTGCATGTATTTTGCTCTAGCTGAGGTGGCAGCCGTCCTCATTTCTTTAGTAATTTTTAAGTCATAAATAGCCCAGACAGCTTAATAAATTCATGATTTACATGCTGGAAAATATATGAAGCATCTTTTAAATTTTCTATTTCCAGGGCCTTGTTCACCGAAAAACCTCATTGTCCATGTGACAGTATTAATACCATTTTGATAATCTTCCAAACTTTTTCATAATGATTATTGCTAAAATATGTTTGTAAAAAATTATCAAGGGAATCACTCTTTGGATTGAAAGAAGTAAATTCAAATGAATTCGGCTTTACAATATTTAACAGCAAATCTGCATAGATTAACAAAATTTCGTCGCAATCTTTCCCAAAATACGTTTATTTTGCGACAATACAATCAATACCTTTTTCATTTTTTCCTGTGCTTTTTCGGGATATCCAGCCAATACTCGTGGATCAATGCAGATAGTAGGTCTTACTAGTGCGTAATTCACAGGACATTTCTGCATGAAAAGTTTTATCATTGTTATGATGTTTTTCCGACTATCCTGTCTGAGTGTGGAAACATCCTTGTCTGCTAATTCCTTATTTTTTTATCTTTTCTTTTATTAGTTGCTCTGCAGCAAATCCTAAATACACTTAACTTTTATCATTATACAAGTTTGGGTCACTGAAGTTGAATTTGCATAAAGTCTTAAGTTTCTCAATTCTTTCATTCTCTGGTTTCAAAATTTTGAAATGTTGAATGTAATCATTAACAAGTTTTAATACATCACTTGCAAAAAATGGAAGTAAAGGCTTATCACTTTGATACTGTTCTAAAAATGGTAACAGCACTTTTGACAATCATTCCTATGGAACCATGGACCAATAAAGGCCATCTGTAACTCCTCCCTTATTTCCCAAAGTGTATGCGATGGATATGGATTCGTAGAACGCAAACAGTGTCGTCCCCTCACCCCCACCCCATTCCGCTAGAGCCACGTCGACTGGGATTAGAGCCGCCAAGAAGGAGGAATTAGAAAAACGATAATCGGTGAAATTTTAAATTTTTTAATAATTGCAGAGTAAAAAGTAAGGACTTTCAAGGACTTTTTAAAAATGGGGCATAAAAATAAGGATTTGTAAGGACTTTTAAGGACTAAATGTAAAAGTAAGGACTTTTAAGGACTTGTAAGGACGCGTACGAACCCTGGAAATATACAAATAAATGTTTGTTTAAGCAATGAAAACGGTTTGAATTTCATTGTAACATTGAAAAGTATTGTTGTAAATAATGCAAAAATTAAATTTATAAATTCATTAAAATTAGAGAAAAAAATTGTACAGCAACTTAATTCATATAATTGAAAAGGTAATTTTTTGCACTTTTAGATAGTGTAAAGACAATTTTTATGCTGTAATATTTTCAGCAGTTGTTAAGGAAAAACGTTAAAATTTCGCTTAATTTTTTGTCTTAAAATTATAATTAAAATGTCAAAAAAAAGGGCTTCGAGGTGCACATTCATACCCTTTAAAGTATGTTTGTGCCAAATTTCGTAGTTCTAGGTCCAGCGGTCTGCTCTGTAGAGCGCCAACACACACACCCAGACGCACATACTCTTTTATTATTAGCAGAGATTATTTTATCCAATTATTTCAAATAGAAATAAATAAGTTCTGTTAATAAAAGGTAAAAAATAAGGAAGCGCCTCTTTTTATCATTGCCTTCTGGGCTTAAGTGAAGTGAAAATCGGTAGAAATAGATTTATTCCCCAAAATAAGAAAGTGACCGAATTACCTTCACTGGCCATATTACCTTTAAAAAAAACCAGGCACTTTGTATAATAAATCGGTAATCGAGTTTCACAATCATTACTCACACACACACACAAAAAAAAAGAGAACAGAACACTTATTAAAACCCTTAAACTTAAAGTTGAATGCGAATCCCAAGAAATTATGTTTTTCATAATTAAAAAATATTATTTTGAAATCAAATAAAGCAGCCATGTAATACTACAGATTATAATAAAATGGTGCATTTTTAAAAAATAAAATTATTAATGTAGCTCCAAAATTCATTATAAAAAAAAGTTTTTTAATTTCATGAAATTTATGCGAGTTCCCTTTCCTTTCTGGAACTCAATGAGTTTCGTAAGAGAATATTTTCTTTATAATAAGTGAGTTTCTTACTTAAGCCTAGAAAATGAATATCTGGTTAAATGGAATAAACGAAATAGTAGTTCATCTAAACTAGACTTTTACACCTGGTCAGGTTTCAAGAATAACTGAATCTATCGATGAATTTAAAAGAAAATTCTTCATTTCGGAACCCTCTTTCAGCTTAGTGCATCTTGCCTTTAATCCGTCCCTGCTGCTAACCATGTGACAGGTTTTTAAAACTGCTTGTTTATTGATACTGCTGACTGACCATTTCCAAAAGTGGATCTCATCTGCCATGTGTGTATTGTACATTGATAAAAAAAAATGAAAAATCGTCAAGAATTATTAACAAGAATCTTAACTGAGTGTTCGACTGAGATTTAGTCCTTCGTTATATATCAAAATGACATTTTATTCTAATTGCTAATTTGAAAGAATCATGAAACTTTCAAATAAAGTAATGAAGTTTTTCTGTCTTATACATGTATAAGAGTACTTACTTAAGAATAGAAACGTTAGCATCATTTTATCTCGATACCATTCAAATATACGGATAATAATGCTAATAAATGAATGATACGTTAGCAAAAAAAGTGCGTTATATCTCCCTGAATGGTGGTCATCAGCAGTTATTCGCTTTAACCAAATGGGCATCATGAAAAAGAGAGAGAGAAAGTGATTGCCTTCATATTCAGCTATTTCTGCCTTGTAAAACAGCCCCGTACTCACCCCACACTGGCATGAGATCCTTCGGAACGATTTTACCTTTGATCTCTGGGACTTTACGTAACCTATAGCATAAATGCGCACACTTACTGGGTTCGTCATTGTCGTAAAATAAGCTTGATAGGTGGCCATCTGCAAATAGTGATCGTGGGGTGCACGTAAGGCGTGAAATTGGACAAAGGGAAGATTGGGTGTAAATACTCCCCTCTCTTTCACTTCCCTACTGCTTTTGTTGCTTCCTTCTTTCACATACATAGGATATTTCTTCTTTTTCGCGGGGGGGGGCCCCCCCCAAGGTTTCACAAGATGGTTTCTTTCTTACTTACTCATATTAACGATCGATATTAACCAAAAAGTTAGCATTTAAGAAAAGGCAAATAAATTATTGACATGCAAAATTTTATTTACTACCGATAAGAATTCTGAATTCATTTCGGAAAAGACCCCTTAAAAATTAGTGACCTCTCCAACTTTATATGCGTAAAAAAAAAAAAAAAAACTCATTTATAACATTTAGATTAGAAATATTAACTAAATATTTCAAAAAAATTGAGCTTATATTTGCTATTAATATTGAATATGAAGAATGCGCTTATGGCTCTAAATCTTTCAAGACTCCACAAACATTTGAGTTAAAATTTTTTTAGAGAAAGTAAAAATGTCAGGGTTTAGATTCTAACCAACCGAATCTTATCAGTATTCGATGAGTTTTACATTTTGATTCCCAGGGTTTAAAATATTCGATACATTTTAGCATTCCAGTTTTTAATAAATAAAGCAAATTTGGAAATTTTTCATTGTTATGTAGTCACTAAAAAACTTCATTTGCCGGCTCACATTTCTTTATTAACAAAGTACTGGCTGGACTAAATCAAGTTAATCATTTCTTTGATAAGGAATTGGTTAGAATTAAAGGATGAAATACGTTTAATTTAATGACATTTCGTGAATTTTTTGGAAAATTAAGAATGAAGTTCAATTTGGGAAAATGTAATTAACTTCCACATTCCAGTTCTACCAAATAATGATTTTAGTTTAACCTCCAAATTTAGATGTTGGTTAGGAATAACCTTTCACTTCCGTCTCGTAATGCACGAGTTTCATATATTTAGTCCGAGGGAAAATCTCGTATTTCTTATCTAGAATGTAACATCTGAAAAAAAACAGCATCACATAATTACCTTACATTTCTGGTATATAAATGTATATATCGGATTAAGTTTTTTATGTGTGTGTGTGTCTGTATTTGTAAATCAATGAAATAATTTGATTTTATTCTAAAAATTTCTAAGGGTAATTCTTTGAAAGCGCCGGTTCAGTGACTTTAAAAAAATAGTAACCATTGTCCCATTTCAATTCTCCTCTCACCACCTACCAAAGACCTTTTTTGTGTTTTTATCCTTTGAATGAAGTCTGTAATTTATTCTAAATAAGTAATACCTGCAACTTGACGAGATAGTTAGAAACTAAAAAAAAGTGGGGCGTAAGAGGGTAACGAGAAAAGATTAATTTATTTTATTCTTAATAGAAACACAAGCCCATTTCGGATTACTTGGCAAATATCAGCAGAAAATGTTTGTAATTATTTATTTATTTTTATTTATTTAAAAATCATTGGATTTTACTCCCAAATTTTAAGCAATTTCTTTAATTCCTTTTATATCTTATACAGTTTTAGTCTTTCATGACAAGTTTTAAATTTGCGGTCATTTTAGCGACGTCAGTCTACAACATCTCTCCACAGTTTTAGTAACTTTATTCCAAAAATGATTGATGATGAAGACAGGCCAACAAGCTCTCTAGTAAAATCGCAATTCAGCTGTCGCTGTGTAATATTTCGGTCACAGCTAGTTATAAGTGATTTAGGAGTTAAAGAGATTAAGGATGATTTAGGAGATTAAGGAGTTTCACAATTGTCTTTCCACAATTTTAGTAACTTCTGTTTGGCGCAGAATGACCAAGTAATAGCCTTTGCATCCTAAAACCCAAACAAACCTAAACCTAACAGAATTTGTTCAAAATATCAGACACAGAAGAATAAAAAATAAGAGATGAATAGCGAATTTGTGTGACGTCACGTGACAAGTGTAAGTGAACATGTCGCCAACATCCAATTCCATACTGTCTTACGTAGTGCTGTAACATAACATCTTTTTTACTCCTTCAATATATGAAGTGGATTCCAAAATTAAATTCGAGTGGAGCATTTATCATGTATTATGTGACCATGAGCTGACTACATTACCCAGGTAGCATAACACGATCCACAATACTGTATAATATTGCTCGATATCTAATATTTTACGATCTTGTACAATATTATACAATACTGCGAATATTGTTCAATATTATACAATACCTTTCCGCTACTGGGCTACGGCGTTTGCATTACAAATAAATTAATAAACGTATTTGCTTACTTTTATGATTAGCATTCTATGTATTTGTTAACGGAATCTTTTTATTTTTGTTTAAATGAATTGTCTTCGATAAAAAAAAAGGATTTTATCTATTTTCGCTCTATTATTTTGTTCCTCCTTAACGAACCCTGCTCAACAGTAATTGTAATTCTGTTTTAAATTGCACGAATCTGCAGCGTTAGGTTAGCGAAATTGGATTTCAGTAATAAAATTAAACTATTTTATTACTTAAACTTTTATCACGAAGTTTATTCAAAAAATGGATTAATCGAATTAAATATTAAAAAGAAATACGACACTAATCTTTCTACTATTATATCGCATTTGAAATATCGCACATTACCACAATATTAAGTTTTCCAAAGGAGCTCTGTTCTCCATCTTACTAGAATAATATTAATTTGAAAGTTCTGATTATCCTTTTAAAAAAAAAAAAAAAAAACATTTGCAAATTGTTACATTCTTATCACGTTAATTTTAATGCTATAATTCATAGCATTTCGCGATTAATTTTTTTCTTTATAATTCTTTCTTGTTCCAAAAGTTTTTTCTTTTCAATCGTATTTTATCAATTTCTTGACCCTTTCAGCCTCGTCTTCCGTCCTGTATGGAATACTTGGAATTAAAACCCCAGCGTTTCCCACAAAGTTAAAGTCGGGAACACAAACTTTCAAAGCGTGGACAATGTTCTATCTCCTTGATCATCGACAAACGCTATTTGTGTCCTATTGTTTGGTGTTGTACTTCCCTACAGGAAGTAGGTCCCCTTGCACCCTTGGAGGTCTGTTTCCTAGGAAAAAATTCCCCCTCTTCAGCCTTTCAAGATTGCTCTTGGCAACTAGTGTTACAAAGGAAGAGAGACAGAACTGCTGTGATTGATTTCTATCTTCTTCAGAATCAAGTGCCAAAAACACATGCATACATTCAAAACTTGGATATTGTGTAGTGGTTGGAAGACGTGGGTTATAAAGTGTTTCCCATTTTTCTGCTTTTCAAGAAAATTAAATTGAATTTAAAATTTTGGTAATATATTTTGCCAATTACATCTAACGATAAGCTGCAAAAAGTAATTTTTTTTTCCTAAATTGGCACTTTTCCCTAAATAACACATTTTTAAAAAAATCAAAAATCTTAAATTTCTACCGAGATTTGATCTAGGATAGCTTTAGAGGAAGTTCCCATCTCCTTCGAAATAACCACGCCATTTTTCTTATCAGTTCACAGTTGCCTGTTGATGGGAAATTAAGTGATATCCCTTTGTTCTGGTGGGCTAAGTACAAGAACTTAATGTCGTAAAAATGTTACGAAAAACAAGCAGAAACAAAGGTTCTGTGGAGCGCAAATCTGCTGAAAGATTTACAGCCCGGTAAACACATGTATCTTGTTTAAACAGGACGGCCAAGTTGCGTATTCGCCGCCAAAACGGACCGCCTGATAAGATGCATACAATTTTGATGAAATTTTTGAGATGTACCTGACCCCCTTTATACTGACGTACTTTCGTTGCTAGGACAGGAAACTATAATTCGGTGGACTAACTTTCGACTTTCGAAACAAGGTCGAAGAGCTTAAAATCAGCAAATGCAAAATAGTTGCCCTGTTAAGTAATTTAATGGAAAATATTCAGATGATTAACTATCGAAATAGATACATGCTTAGATTATTTGATAGAAGTTTTTAAGCATTCTTTGATTCATAAAAAATGTATAAAAGTGAATACTTGAAGGTAGTTTCATTTTATATAATTTCATTTCTGTAACAGTAGACTTCTAGTAACAAGCAATTTAATAATTTTCGAAGTGAATTGAAAATGCATATTTTGGTGGGATTTTTCAATGATTTTCCGTTTTGAAATAATACGACGGAGTATGAAAAACGGATGAAGTAATTTTGAATCGGTGCCGAGTGACGAATAGGCTGGTTTGTCAGAATTTCATACTATACCAACAATGAGCCTTAAATTCAGATGATAAAAGCATTAGAGGAGATGGATGCTTCAATATATAACTTTTAAATGTAGGAATCAAACAGCTTACTTAACAAACTGGTTTTTTTTTGTTAGTTTCGTTACATGAATGTCGCTATGCAAAAATTCTATAAATACTTTGTCCTTGAAACACTCGCAAGAGACAGATAAAGATGTCACAGTTGGTTCGGAGAACAGCGACAAATTTTAAAAATAACGAGTTGTATGAATTATAGGTAACTGCCTGGAAACAATACTGCATTTTAAAGTATATCTAAAACGCGTCCTATCTTCTCAAATTAAATTCTAATGCTTTTCATTTCATCCGACAAAATATTTTGCAATTACATCCTTATTAATTATGCTAAATTTTTGTATTTAACTCTCAATTGCCTATTTCTTTTCCATTACTGATTTGTAATGATAAAACAAGAACTACGGAGCTGAAATACTTCATTCGTTTAATGTTCTATTCAACAGTTAAATTAAAATAATTTATTTTCTCCCCGCCTTGCAACTGATCATAAAATCCACAGATATTTTAACAGAGATTTATCAAATCGTTCTATGTTTTTTAATGTTTAAATATACTTCCACCCCACCCTCTATCAATATCTATATTTTTATTCTATTATCTGTTAATTTTTTTTTTCAGTTTAAAAACAGACATGACACAGGCTTGGAACGAAAAAAAGCTGAACTTCATAAATAATGAATTGTGCCAAACATAAATACCGAGAAGTAAAATAAGTATAATTAATCGCACAATAAAATAAACAAATTTATACAAAAAGTGCTTAAGATATTAAAAATATTGTAGAATTATTATATCATAAAAAATTAAGAATGATAAAATTCGATGCCGAAAAAGCTGAAATCCGCGTTTCCACGGAAATGTGTCATGTCTGTAAAAAGCCTCACATTGAGGCTGAACTCTGAAACATACTTTGATTCTGAAAGAATGCACAGCTCCTTTAAAATTGAAGCTACAGAAATAAAAATAAAATAACAATTGACAAATATTAAATCTAATTCTTTTTGAATCAAACAAAGAAATTTCTGAAAGATATATCATCAAAATATCCTCTTTTGTCATCAAAAGCCTTACTTGCATAATTTCATACAAATTTTCTCTCCTTACTCCCGTTTCAGTTTAGGAGCAGAAGAGGGGCGATTAAACTTATTGGGGCCCTCTGAAAGATCATACATAAACACTTGTACATTTCGTCTTTTCAAATCATTACATTTTAAAATAGCATAGATTTGACTCTTTTATTCATTATAAGTACATTTTTACGAATTTTTATAATTAGTTTAATTAATCTTTGTTTCAGCTTTGAATTCAGCGATTTTATTTTTATATCTTAAATACGCGTGAATTTATTTTGTTGAATTAAGTTAAGGATTCGTAGCATGAAAGGAAATGTAATCGGCTCTTTCTTCATAAAATTACTTTGTTTATTAGAAGTGAAAAAGTAACTTATTTTCTACACAACGTTTAATGAATCATAAATCTCAAAAAGAGAGTCAAGTTAATACTAAATATTTAAATTTTATAAAGTATGAATGATAAAAATAGGATAGATATATTTTTTAAAATCTAAATTTCGGGAACCCCCTTTCAGCCTGGGGACCCTGGCGCGCACCTATTGCACCTTGCCTCAATCCGCCTCTGGACCAGAGTATTAAAATTTGCCTGCCCAGCATGAACACAAGTCTACAGAACCCAGCCTGATTGGAAACTAAGAAAGTTTTGACTGTCAAGATTTATTAATTAAACGTTTAAAATATAACTCAAAATAATCCATTTCTAAAAAAAATTTAATCCATCACTTTATACGTAGATTTCACACTACAAATGCAATCGATAGTAGTTCAATCTTCAATTTGTAAAACAGAAGGATATATGTTTAGTTTGACAAATCTCTATTTTCATTTTCTCATATTTCTTTAGTCTTTTCATACACTACCCAGGGGGTGGACTAACCGCAAAAGAAGTACATGATAAGGCGGCAAGGGAACGGGTAACCACAGAAAGTTTTCATAGCCAAATTTATCATAGTCAACATGGTGCAATACTGCAAATAGTGCTACTGAACCAGCATCTGAATCCCAGATTAAATTAAAAAAATTAGATAGATATAAGCAGTAATATCAAAAGCACTCAAAAAGCTTAGACCTCCGCCAAGGATCATGAAATCAAAGGGAAAATATTCCCTTCACATAAATGAAAGGAGAATCTCTCTATGGAGTATGCACTCTATGGAATGTGTATATTTTCTGTATAATGTCAGTGGAAAAAAATGATAAACAACTATTAGATGATAAATAAGTATTTCAGTACGAAAAAAACTGAGAAGGAGAAAAGAAGTCTTTATGTTATATAGATAATTTTTACTAATGTAACATACACAAATCTGATAACATTGGCATTTATACCAACTCATTTGTGGAGTGACGAAAAAGTTTACATTTGTGACATCGCATACTACTTTGAAATATTCGTACAACAACAAGTCCCTATTGTTTTCTGATAAAAAAAAGTCACTTGATACGTGAGCTTTATTAATAATGTTCTTGGCCTTTAAGTGCAACTGTACATAAATTTCGTATATTTTTAACATTATTGGTCACAAATTGCTCAGATGAAAGTTCATTTTTTTCAGTTGAAGTATATTAAGTAAGCTGGATGCCGTTTCTCTATTAAGTATAGAAGTAGATGTACTACATATCAGTTTTGAGGGTCTGATCAAAGAATTTGAAATAAAAAAAAATTATTTCCGATCATGTTATAAGTTTTGTCTTATTTTATGGTTTATTGTTTATATTTCGAATTGCATACACATGATTACACCAAACTCTTAAGTACTTAAGGCTTTTGAAGGTCTTAATCTGGCCCTTTCAACTACCTTTACTACATTTTGTTAAAAGAACAATTTAATTAAATCTAAACAATCTACATTGAGCACTTCCATATATTGGGATTATTTCTTAAAAGCTACAAAATATCTGTATTGGAGACGATTTTCAATACTCACAAATTTGTCAAATTCCTAATCGTCCTTTGACAATAATATGTTCATCTATCAAACCTACTTGCGCCAAGTTCGAATTTCCACATCATATCCAGACATATGCTTGCTCAGTCATCGCTAACAAAAGATTCTAACATATGTAAGTCCTATTTCTTGTTGTATTGTCCAAAAAAACTAAAATATAAGTATATCGAAACAAAACTATTAGAATGATAGCAAAGACTCCCTGGTTTGTAAGAAATGGCGACTATAAACACCCCTTCTCTTAAAGCGTGCATCATTAAGATGGAAACTAAATTTTATGATAACTAATCAACAATCCTGCAATACAGCACAACCCAACATATAATAATGTCCTGCAATAAACATTAAAAAACCCAGAAAAATACTCACTATTTTAAAAAAACTAAAACCTATCTAATAAAACATAATAAGTTTAATGAGATGCTCCGAGACTCGCACCAAGCACAACTGCCATTATCAGGTAACTAATGCCTTTAAACTGTTCTTCTCCAGGTGCAACATAACTGGCTCCATTCTTACCCTACAATCACCAAAACAATCTAAATTAATTAACGTGTGAAAATATTAATTTAAAATTTTTTCAAAAGCTATTTTAATATCTATTGTTTCCAATAATTGTTATCCTACATTCTATTTTACGTACATCTTTATTTCTCTCATTTGTTAAATCATCGCATTTTCTAATTTTTCTTCATAATAGTGTACTTATCTTAAATTTTTTCCCCCACTACACAATAATAAAGGGGCAGTTTCAATATTTAGAAAATTCAGATGGTGGTCTCTGCAGGCCCCATGTGTTGCGTACTGTCTACAATTGGGAGACGATTCTGGATTTATATATTTCCCTCTCTTTCATAACAAATTTGGTATACAATTAATTAATAAGAAAGATCAGACTCAATGAAAGGATTGTCTAATATCCTCAATAATTTGAGAAAAAAAAGTAAGAAATTGTGATAATCCTTCACCTTTATTTTACCATAAAATGTTCACAATATTTTCGCTTTTGTACATGATGAAATGAAATGTCTTAGTTGGAAAAACGAGGAATATTTTTATCCATAAACACAGAAAAAAAGTTATATATGTATTGAAAATATTTTCTTTATTTGTCTATTTAAACTTTACACTGCCACTTTATAAACAACTAATAATTATTGAACCAGCTGAACATAAAATTTTATATCATGAACAAATGAATCTCATGCCGTTTGATATTCTTTAACTAATCTTTTTATTTCTCGATGAAAACGTATTTTGAAAGCGAAGGGGGAAAAAATAAGGAGGGCTGTTTTCAAACAGTCGCTGATGTTAAAGGCGTAGAACTACTTTATTCGTGTGACTCTTTTGTTTCTTGAATTTTCTCGTAAGTTTTTAAGTTTAAGTAAGTTTTTTCTGTAAGCAATGGCGGACTGGCGAGGTTGCCAGCTTGCCCGATGGCAAGTGGGCCCCCTTAAACAGAAGACAATTTGGGCCCCCAGGAAATGTGGGAGGGAAAAAAAGAACACTTTCTCTATAGTAAGCTTTTCTAAAGCAAATAAATAAAATGGGGGGAAATAAAATTAATTGGGGATCTGTACCCAAGGTCCGTGTTTCTTATATAATATTTAACTTACGGAATTTAAAATCAAATAACT
>BGPR01027927.1:0-20352 GCA_013235015.1 Araneus ventricosus
GGCAACAGTGCAGGACTTTCTGTCATGGCGGTCGGTTTTTATGTTCGCCCCTGATGTTTTGGAGGGCAGGGGTGTTTCTTTGTAATTTCACACGCAATGCTTTTAGATTTATAAGCACAATTAGAGTTATACTTGTATTACATTCCGCGGAACTCAAATCACAAGATTTTCGCCCAGTCTATATTCTTTCAGACTGAACTCCTATATTATGTTGCTCATTCGGCTCAAGTCTCCGTTCTCGCTCTTTTGCAGCTTCTTACTGTCTTCGTTCTTAGTTTCTTCCAGCATTAGCTTGCAACCTGCTGGGCAGTTCCTCGCTGGTTTTGATCTTCCTTTCTTTCAGCATCTCTTGTGTTTTGTTCTTCAGTTTCGGGTTTTTGGTTTGCGTTCCTTTCGCATCTGAAGATTTATCAAAGGAAGTACGTTTCTATGGAGGCATGATGAAAAAATTTGATAGCCACTTATTGGTGGAGACACAGGCACGGGAATAGATGACAGGAGACCAAAAATACGATGACAGGAGTTTATTTCTTCTGGGTAAAAATGTGAATTAAAAGTCTTTAGAAAGAACAGAACTTCGCCAAAATAATGCGTTACAACGTAAAATGATACAAAATAAAATACTAAAATGTATAAAAAATGATAAATTAATGAAAAAGAAATGATTTAAAATACTGAAACATCATAAGTCTCGTGCGACGTTACAAAAATAAAATTTCTAATCCCGGACAGGAATAATAATGTGGAATAAAATTTCGCAGATATTTGGGTAGAATGGTAAACAATGAGATTTTCCGGCAAACTTTAAACCTCGTAATTTTGAACCGTGATCAGAAGTGAGGAGGACAACTGACACCTTCCGAGTAATAATGCTACTCCAACGTTAACCTTCCAGCGAGAGGGAGATACTTGAATTGTGCATCGTATTACATATTTATATCGTTATTTTATGCATTTAAACACAATTTTATTTATAAAATCTTTGTTTACTTTTAGGGTAATAAATACAGATAACATAAATAAAATTTGTATTTATTTTTGCAAAATAACACGATATATATATGTAATACGATGCACGATATGTCGTAAAATTTGCGTAAGCTCGCCCGCTGGAAGGTTAAACGTTCTGACGAGGCAAATTTATTTTACACCAGAGGCTCCATACACGGCAAATTTCGTTTGGAATCACGTCTCAAACACACAGTCTTCTAATATGGGAGCTGATACCTTTCCACAGTATTACCAGAGCTTCAAACTGTATTTTTTGCTCAAGTGCACAGCCGAGGATAGTACTTTTATAAATAGATCGGTACCGTAATCCACTATGATACATTGACTATATTGGTCGCCTTCATGTGGTTGACATTTTGACAGAATTCGCAATACAAGAATATTGACACCTAAACAGTTTAGTATTCTGTACAGTCTGATTAGATAACCGCCCCCTCCCTCTTGTGTGTCATATGTGTGAATGTGTTATCAGATTGATTCAATTGACTTCACATAACACTTGATGTGTTAATGAATTTCTAGTCATCTTTGTATTGCATGATAACGCCTATAAATGGCTTTATTTTAGATTATAAGTGCAAAAATGCCAGAATTCAATGCACAAACTGAGCTCGGAACATACTGATAAAGGGATTAATAGTGTTGCTAACGTTGAAAACATAAGAAAGCATAAATAAAAGCTGTTCCAGAATACATTATTTAGAAATATCTTTTGTTTGATTTCTACCCATATCAGTAAAATCTCCATTATAGTAATTTACTATAAGTTGCTTAGTATAGTGGACCTCTTTACATTTTAGTATTTTGTACAAGGCCAAATTATATGACCCCCTTCTTTTTTGGTAATTTGTTGTCAATGGATTCAACTAAGAGCCCATAGAACACTTCACATGCTAATGCACTATTGATTATTGGCCATTTTAATATCGAACGATAGCGTTTTTGGATAACTTAATTTTAGATTATAAGTTTAAAATGCCATAATTGGATCCATGAACTGAGAGCGGATTATACTGGTAATACAGCTGCTAAAGTTGAAAATATAACAAGGCATATATAAAAGTTAATCTAGAGGCATTGTTTATAAATATCGTTTGCTTGATTTCTGCCCATATCAATAAAATCTCAATCATAGTGTTGTTTTGCATGGTGGAGAAATTTACTGCCAAGCAAAAAATAAAAATGTTTAAAAAAATTCGGTTTACTTTCAGAATGAGGTAAATGCGAATCTCGAAATTTACTTAAAATAATGGTCTCAGCTATTGAAAATACGTGGAAAGGTAGAAAATAAGCAGGTTCAAAGAAGAATAATTTAAAAAGGACAGCAGAATAAATTATCAAAAAAGATTGCGAAACATCACTTCCTTAAGAGCTCCTCTTTTAAAAAGGTTTATATGTTTTTCGATATCAGTGCAGGAATGGAGGACAAATCCGGATTTCCTTTTCTTTCGTCTTCGTTTTAAATTAATTTCTTGAAAGACTACTATTTCTTTAAAAAATTGAAACTGTGGTTTTGTTTATGCCGTAGAAAAAATGATTTCCATAGACTGAACAAGTGAGTTTAATTATCTTTGCAAAAAAGTGATACAAATTCTAAAATGAATCACGATTCGAATTTTGTTTCAAATTTAGCTCAAATTCCGAACGTTGGTTCGTGATAAGTTTAAGATTTGCACCATCACACCTCTGTGTTATAGGTTTCTTAAATCGTTTTACAAAATGGGATCATATAAAGCCGAATAAGATTAATAGATTAAAAAAAAGAGAGCAAATAGCTAATTAAATCTCTTTCCCTGCCTGACCTTAGAAATGGGAAAGCAGATTTCGACGAAGTCTTCTGACCTCTCGATTTGTTTGAATCAACAAAAATAACTTCCTTCTACAGATACTTAAAATAAGACAATAGTCAAGTTAAGTGGCTTTTGCCTTAAAAACACGGTGCCGCTGAAACAACAAGCAAGTGACTCTAGAGGGCCACTGTTGAAAAATTGAAATTTATTCATACTACGGAGTATTCAACTGGCATACTCCATATGAAATGGAAAAACCAAAATTATGTTTTAATTACGATTATTTGGATATTTCTAAAGGGAATTATGAATTCGAGATAAAGATAATTTTGATTTCTCAATGATACAATAGTTAAGACAAAAATCGAAATCCAAACTAAGCGCGTTCCTATGACATCATTCAGAAGTAAGCGAAGTCACGTGACGCTGAGAGTCAATGAAAAGTGACCTCAATACAAACCATAGTAGGATCCGTAAATATGCATCGAATCCACACTACTGATAGGAGCAGAAAACTAGTTTGCAGGCCGACTCTCGTGTGTAGTCCTCAATTTGAGAATTAATTATCAAATTTTTTGTTCCCAATTGAAGATAAAGCGGCTTTTTACCAAGCATACTTTTATACTAACCCTAAACAGAAAGTTTAAATTAAATTTCACATGTCTAAAAGAACTTAAGCTGTTGTCAATGGATCGTCTTCAGAGTTAGTCATGCCCCATGACTTTTAGTAACAATGAAAAAAAAATCATTCTTCAAATGAAGAAGATGGCAAAGGTTGCTCACTGTCAGAGATGAACGAATTAGAAAGATTATTTTGAAAAGATGCAAATTAGCCAGTTATGCTACCGATGATTCAACCGTGCGTTTTCCTATCTGGAATATCGCGTTGTGTATCTGAAAAAATGTTCAGTACACCTGGGACAAAGCTTTGCTAAAGGAGTTTTCTTTGTTAATCACGAATGCGCGGCAAATGCACTGAAAATATTTTGACATAAGAATATGGAAACAGAAAAATATCATGAAACATTTAACAGGTCTAATAAATTTAGTAAAGTAACTTGAAGAAACTGGCACTCGGAAGCATCGTGTGAGTCTCGGAAGATCGCACTTAGCTGAATCCCGTTCTTTTGTGGTATCCGAAATGGAAGCAGTGATGTCTGTTTTAGTTATATTTATGTCCTGTGATGAACCGTGTTTCAGACGATGAAACCTGAGCTGGCTCTGCGCCAGCGCGAGAGGGAATTTCGATTTTCTCGGAACTAAAAGATACCATTTGGCGTGATGTGTTGTCTGCGGAACCATGTGTGCTGCATTCTGCTATCGCTGGAATTTCTGCAATGTGTTGGACCTTGTGGTGGAGGCCGTGCAAAATGCTTGATATTGCGATAAAAGAGTTAAAATTTATTTCATTTTGCGAACTTTTTTATTTGCTTGTATCACTGCCAACTGTCTGTGAATTTTTTGCACAAATTTTCTTTCCTGCCAGTCCTTAAAATATTTTCCCGCTAACTATTTTTCATTCTGATAGTTTCTCGACTTTTTTAAAGATGTTTTAAGCATAAGTACGCGGGTTCTTGCTTCTCATGGGGGTAAAATAATGTTGTGGGGTTGAGTCACCTCCACTGTGATGACGGGACGTACCTTCTAACGGAGGGGTTGTGCCGTGACTGGTAATGATTATTAGAACCAGAACCTCATTCTCGACTGCAGTCGTGGCGGCCATTCTTCATGGGACCCCTCGCGCTCAGGTAGGACGGGAGTAACTTCTTCGTGCGTTTGTGAGAAGACCTCGGTGGCCTAGTGGTAGGGTGAACGCCTCGGAGCCTATGGTTCCAGGTTCGAAGCCGAATTCCACTGAAGATCCGTCGTGTGTGAGGCCTGTTGCATTTTAAATCAAACGTACGCCCGCCGGTGAGATGTGGAAGTTTGAAGAGGGGTTGCCAGCTAAGTTGTCGTCCTCGTCATCTGAACACGGTTCAAAATGACAATTTCCGTCTCAAAATAGCCCTCTTGTTACTTGAAAATGTGACATTAATATAAATGAACTAAACTATATTTGTGAGTTTATGATGTTTTCAGATGTCTATGGGCGTTTTTCTCACTCAGCATTAAATCGATTACGTTATAAAACTATTAATCAATTGATGTATTGTATAGAACGGATTCAGAAAACCTCCGCACTTTTGCGCATGCGCCGGGCGGAGTTCTTTTCATCAAAAAAGGGGGAAAGTGAAGAATGGAAGGATGATGTTTACATTTTACTGAGCGTGATCTAACAAAGAACTCCGGAAATGCTCTCATATAATTCTTTTCCTGATACACCTTTCCGGTGTAAAATCGTTCATAAGTGGTAGTCTCGGAAGCTGTTACTGAACAGTAAGATAGTTAGCTTCATTTGCAGTATACGAACGAAAAAATGTTTTCAAAATAGCTGGAGAAAATTTATGATAATGAAACACAAGTTAGATTTTCTTAAAACTTTCTTTTTCCTTTGAAAAATACACGGTGATAGTGTTTAGATATGTTTTCTCTCAGAATCAAATAAATAACGCCATTTAAGGGGAAACTTCTGTGCTTAATTGAAATATCACCTTGCAACTTCGCACTAGATATTTTAAAATTATAGATATTTTATAATACTGAGGTATAAAAATAAAAAAAAAATCATTTAATATAATTTAAATCTTAATTCAAACTTTAAATAAATACATTCTCTGTTATTATTTTAATAACGTTTCGTACAAAAACTGGAGAATGTATCCAATTTGGTTTGGTTTTGCAAATATAATTATTGCAAGATCTCTTTTTTTATCTGAGTCTGGAATGAAGCATTGACCAATAATAAGTATCGAAATTTCAAACCATTCAATTGATATTTTTATAGTCCTACAGAGCTACATCTACTAATGCTTTTAAATGTTACTCTCTGTATTCTTTCCTTACTTGTGATAGCGTTGTCTCTTCTTAATAAATTTAAAATTGGGTGTCTTATATCTACAAATTCTATTAATATTTGTGATCCTCTATTTCTGGATTTCAATAAAGAACTAAATATTTTACTTTTTGAGATGGAATTGCTAAAATTTTGGGGACCTAAGTATTTTGATGAGCTTCAAGAACAAACATTCGATTGATTAAGCCTACTGGATACAGATGCTATGAAAATATTGCGATTCTAATTTGCACAATATGACATCTAACAAATTTTTAAATACAGAAACAAAACAAAATAAATGTCCTCAATAAAACATTTTGCCATTACTTTCAAGTGCATAATTACAAAAAAATTAATTCATATTATATATGACTCATGTTAATTTGGTTTCTAAATCTGACTGTCAGAGCATCCTTGTCATTTTGCATCGCAATTAATATGAATACTATAACATTCATTTCCAAGAGCGTGCTGATTTCTATGATTCTGAGTCGGAGGATTTCGACATGTTCCCCAATGGATCCATACATCCATCGATCATTGGGGTCTCATAGTGAATCTATAAAGGTAATAATGTAAGTTAATTTATTCTTTTAAATTAGATCTTTACTGCTCAGTTTACAGAGATGAACTGCCCTCGACTATATTCGCATGAATGCGGGCCCTGAGGAGTTTGTACTAACTGAAAGCTCTTAAAAGCTCAAAGTTCCGATTTAACTTTGTTTTGAATGGTAAGAAAAATGTTTTGGAGGAAGGTGTTATTGAAAGCCAGTGCTGGATGAAGTTGCATGCTGATAACACCAGAAATTAATTGGCAGCTCACATTGCTAAACTTATTGCTGATAACTAATTAATATTGCCTCGCCTTTTTAATATGCAGGGTATCCACCATCCTAATCGTGGCCCAAGAGCAAATTTCTAAAGTGTTAAATATAGGCATACTCTTCTAACTGGAGAAATACCTTAAATGGAGTAAAGAATTATATTTTATGATGTGTGAATCAATAAATGTAATGTAAAAAATTTTCGAAGTATAAATTTTTATGCATTCCCCCGGTCCTATTAATATTATTTAGTAAGACATTTAATTACAAAAAGGAAATACAGAAAAAACAGAAGTAAACAATAGTGATAACATATACCTTCTGCGCGCCAGCGTAGCAACATCCAGTTATTGTAGTATCAATATTGTCTGAAATAACTATCCAATTAAGATACAATCAAACAACAAAAATCACGCTTTAATTAAAATTAAAACATATTAAGATAAAATAAATAAAATGGAAAAAGTGGAAGAGAACTCAAATGGCGAACTTTTTCAAATTGCCACTCGCCATCGGACTTCTAATATGGATAAATTTTCTGTCCAGGGAATGACTAAGTAGTCAAATAATATTCCCTCTGTTTCCAGAATTTATCCAATAATGGAAATAAAGGAAAAACCTTTCTTAAATAAGAAAACTTCATAAAGTCTTTTTTTACCAAATCCAATAGAGAGAAAAAAGAAAGTAAAAATTACCTTCTGCCAATATATAAGAGTGACGCTTTCGGAATGTACCAGGAAAAAAGGATATTAAGTTTAGAAGCTAGCAAACCTAGCTCCATCTATTGAGAAAGATTCGAACCAAATTATCATAAATTTAGATGCTCTTTTATCCATTTTTAGTGAAGTTATTAAATTTAAAGATATTACTTGTGATTATATAGTAACATATTCTTGACAATATAACATTTCAAACAAAAATGTTCTAATCTTCTTCGATTAAAACTGACCGAGTTATGGTGCTTTGAATAGCTGTGTATTAGATGATTTTAGACCCTTTCAATGATCCCCTAGAGAAGGATTCTCCAATAAACGCGGAGCACTTGCTCTACTCGGCTCCTAATTGGTTTAAAATTACGAAACTCAAAACTCCATAACTTGGCTAGTTTTAGTCGCAGAAGTGTGAAGAATATTTTTTTTTTATTTCAACTGCTTATATGTAATTAATATTTCATAATTTTATAATAATGTTTTATTTCCGCCCATATGAATTAAATCCCCACGATTGTTATTTACCAAAGCTGTTTTGCATAATGGTGAAAATTTCTAACAAACAAAAAATAAAAATAAAATTCTTTCTTTAGAATGAGGTAATTGAGAGTCTCAAAATTTACTTAAAGTAATAGACTCAGCTATTTAAACGACATGGTAACGGAGAAAATAAACACGTTTAAAGTAGAATGATTTAAAACGGAGACCTGTTTACTATATTTCCATGAAATTACCCGAACCATCACTTTTAAAACAGATTCTATTTCAAAAAGTTGCAAAGGTTTTTCATATTAGTTTAAGAAAAATGGATCAATTGCATTTCTTTCCTTTTCGACTTCTTTTTAATTTAATTTATTGAAATTTATTTTCTTTAATTATTAAACTGTAATTGAGCTCATACCGTCGGAAAATCGTTTCAGTTAGGAGTCTGATATTTTTAATAAAAGAGTTTGGGACAAATTCTAAAATTTTTGTTCCAAATCTATCTCATATTCCGAATATTGGTTTGTTTGGTAAGATTTATACCATAATACATTTCTTTTTTATAGGTTTCTTAAATAATTTTTGGGAATCATCATATGGAATCATGTAAAGACGATTAATAGATAAAAAAAACAGCAAAAAATGCTTATTAAATCTCTTTTACCGCCTGACCTTCGAAATAGGAAAAGAACCTTCGAAGCAGTCGTCTGACCACTCGAAATGTTTTGATTGACAAAAATAAATTCCTACTATTGATACTGAAAAGAATTGTATGACAATAGTGAAGATAAGAGGCTTTTGCTTTAAAAACACGGTGAGCGAAAACTGCACGCAAGTGGCTCTAGAGCGCCGCTTTTGAGCAATTTAAATTTATTCATACTTCGGAGCATTCAACTGGCATTACTCCGTATGATGTTTCTATCAAACACAGAATAAAGTTATCGAATGCACACTAGTCAAAATATCAGAAAAGTTAAATTCATTTTGACAAGTCTTAAATAAGTTAAGCTGTTGTCAATGGATCGTCCTCAGAGTCAATCGTCTTCCAAGACTCTCAGTAACATTAAACAAAAATATTCTTCTTCAAATGAAGATGATAAAGAATGCTCACGGTCAGAGATGAATGAATTAGAAAGATGTGTCATAATGCTTCATTGGAACGCCGACAAACTTGACTTATGTGCGAACGATGTCGTTGGAAACCGGAATATCAACAATACAGATTTAGAGAATCTGACCAAGGGAATTCGCAGCCAACTGAAAACAATACAAATTTCTCAACTAAGGACTATTCAATTGAAAATACAGCATTTAATTTAGCACCTGTCTCCCGCTTCATTCTTTCGCAGGAAGGAAATCCTCTCGGCGTTGGGTCTCCCGATTGTCTTGTCAGTGTTCCTCCGCATTCTTCTGATGACAAAGAAGAAAAAAAAATCAGCAATTACTGGGCTACATCAAGCGTTTCCGAACCAATATGCGAAGCAGAAAGCGACCTCAATGAACTCGATATTATAAAATCAGATATCCATGACCTTGAAACTTTTACGTCCACTTTCTTCGAGAAATTCGAAGTCCAAAGTTTTGTTTCAATTACGGCAAAATCAAGTGAGGTATATAAAGTGATGTCAGGAACAATAATGCGCTTTCTGATGATGACGTTTGCGTGCCTGCATCCTTTGGGTGTAGAGAAAAATGAATCTTTTCTTATTACATAAATATTCCTATGACAACGAGAAATACTGGAAACAAAGGCTTCTCATGCGGACAGAGGCATGAAGATGTGAAATACGAAACGATGAAGAACCACAGAATCAAATCTTACCTGGAGTAACCTCTCGAGTGTGTGAAAATAGGAACAGTGAGTTTTACAACAGTCGTAAACTTCCAGTTCCTATGAAGGATACAAATGCTGGTTTAGTTTAGTTCAGTTATATTAACGTCCCGTTTTGAAGCAATACAAGGGCTATTTTGGGACGGACCTAGTAATTTTGATTTGAGATCAGAAAGGAGGAATACACTTGAGCTGACACAGCCCTCTCCAAACTTCCACAGCACACCAACTTTTGGTCGTTTGACACCCCACGTATGATTTAACGATTAAACGTGTAACAATCCCTATGGACGAGTTTTCTGTTTGTTTATTTACAGTAAAAACCTTGACTTTATCTGCTTGTATGTTGGATTTACGCTTTGAAGATCCATTGACTTAGCATTACACCGGAAATACGTATTACAGGCATTTGAAATACCAGAAAACTCGTCCTTTCATAGCGGATCTTAAATGTAATCGGATTTCGAACCTGGAACCCTCCGAGGCCTTACCACTAGGCCACCGGCGCTCATTATTGGATCCTTAACCATCCAGCAGTCACGCGTATGTACAGTCGTCAATAAAAAAAAATTGGACACCTCTGTAACTCTAGTATTTATTATCAGGTATTCACAAAACTAATGTTGATATTATTGGCTCAAGAGGACAGGTTTATTGAGATAAAAAAAATTGTTTTACCGAGTTAACTAACATAGTTAATTAACAGCTATCCCGGAATTTTCCCAGTAGGCCTATCAATTTTTGTCACAGAATCGACTTCCCGTCATGAATCACCAGCGTCATGAAAAGTAGACCGATCAATGCAAATAAATAATTTAATATTCTGTCCGTGAAAAAGTGGGAGTTACCTGTCAACAGTGGGAATTTACTGTTTTCTGTAAATATTTCGGAAACTATTACAGATATGCACTTGAGCTTTTGGATACCGGCGTTATAACGTCTCGGTTTTGTTTTCTTGTCAAAATTTTACAATGTTACCCTTCACTTTTTTTCACAGTTTAATTATAATTTCACATTTATTATTCATTATTTTTCACATAATTAATTTCTTTCATTTATGAATTTTTTTATGACTTTATGTAGAAAAATAGTGTTCTTTTAGTGAGTGACAAAATTTTTTATAAATATATAATACTTTCCGAGATATCGTCAAAAGTTCCTAAAATTCAGTTAACATGGGAAAGGCCATTTTTCAAAACTTTATAACTCTCGAAATTTTAATCAGTACTCTATAAAAATATTTGTGAAGGCTGATGTCATGTCGGGGAGTCGATTCAGCAAAAACAATTGATAGGCGTAATGGGAACGTTCCGAGATAGCTGTTAATTAACTGTGTTAATTAATTCGGTTAATCAGTTTTTTATCTGAATAAACCTGTTCTCTTGAGCCATTAACATCGACACTAGTTTTGTGAAGACGGATGATAAATACCAAAGTTACAGAGGTGTCCCATTTTTTTGTTGACTACTGTACAAGGTACTTATATCATGCATTATAACATTTATGTCTAAATAATGTCTGTTTTTATGTTAATTATGTCCTGTTTTTATCTAAAATAAATGCAACTTTTATTTATGTATTCTGTATTTATTGGCTTTATACTAAACGAGCATCATATAATTAAAAATTGCACTTAAATTTTATTGAAGAACGATTTAAGTATTTAATACGATGCACAAAAAAAGCATCTCGTCGTTTAACAAGCAACACCACCTCTCTCAATTTTTGAAATTTCGAAGAGGAAGATTCAAATGAATGTTTCGGAACCAAAAAAGAATATTGATGAATTTGTTTAGGATCTACTATGAACATGAGACCACATGTTCCAACCAGATTTGAAAAAAATTTAGAAATATTCGTTATTGGTAGTGAAAATTTCATTTCAAACTTCCTCTTTGAAATTTCAAAAAATTGAGATAGTTGGTGTTGATTGTTAAACGACAATCTTCATAGGCATAACTTCTGGATGAGTAGACGCAGTATGGTCAAGTTGGCTCTTGCGCCATTAAACCGGAATCAACCAACCAACCATCTGGATGATTAGTAAAAATCTTCGGGCAAAAAACAATATAAAGTTTATCAAAATTCCAATTGAGCAATCGAAATGGTCTCGCTAAATCGTTACCTCGGAAGGCTGATTTAACAAAACTTACCCTCCATTATAATCTGTATTTATCTTATGTTTACTAATTTTTCTTAACAATGCTGTTATTTTTAGTAATGAGAGTACTATTATTAGAATTATAATTATTATCTGAAAAGCATTTAGTTGCATAAATACAAGGCCTCATTTAAATTCTTCGAGATCGAAAAAATATAATTGTATAGTTGCTTTTTTCCCATGAAAAACCAATCCGCAATTTTCTACAACTATTTTGGGACAGACCTCGCCATTCTGAACCACGATCAGATGACGAGGACGACGCCTGAGCTGGTACCACCTCTCCAGGCTTCCGCACCACAGAAGCGGGAAAACATTTTGTCCTTTACGTATGATTTGTGGTGCAACAGTCCAGGATACGCGTCGGATCTTGAGTTGAACTGGTTTTCGAACCTTGAATCTCCCAGATCTCAATCCGAGACCTTAACACTAGGACACTGAGTCCCTCAAATCTGTGTTGAAATCGTGCCTCAAACATTCGACACTCCATTTGGGAAGCTGATACCTAACCACGACGTCCCCACGGCCTCAAACAATATTTTTTGCTTAATCATTTTGCATAGTATGCATTAAAAGTGCATAGCCGAAGATTGAATCGGTATAAATAGACCGGTTATGATACACATTGAACATATTTCACTCCTTCATGCGATTGACTTTCAAACAGAATCCACAATACAAGAAGATTGACACCTTAACAGTGTGGTATTCTGTTCCGTCCGATTAGATAATCCCCTTTCTGTCTTTGGGAATGTGTTGTCATATAGATTCAACTAACTTCCCACATGACACTTGGTGTGTTAATGGATTAACAGTCATCTTTGAATTGAATGATAACGTCTGTAAATGACTATGAAACAAACTACTACAAATTTGTACTTTTCCTTCTCGTATGAAGAGTTCTATTGCATACGAAAAATATTATTTCCCACAAATTTCATTGACCATTTTTTATAAACGACTAGGAATATTAAAGTTTTGGAATTATTTTCAACCGATGATGTTTGTTATATTTGAAATAGTGCAATTCCTGATATTTCCATGTTATTATATGACTGTTTTTAAATTGAACCAAAAGTAAATTCTTATCTAATCATCTTATTGTGTGTATCACTTTTAATCAATAAATATTAATTTATTTTTGAAAGAAATTTGAATAATAATAGCAAACGATTTAGTATAAAAATTATTGTTTATCTAAAACGCAAAATGTTAATATAAATTAATATCAGTTTCTATAGATGCCACAGAACTTTGTATAGCTCATACTATTTCTAAGATGTATATGCTTTGAAAAAGTGAAATATTGGTTGGGAAAATTTTTCTGGTTCGTAAATATCTAATTCCTGAGTTTTCTATAATCCCAAATGCATTTTTAAAGTACGGATATAATTTGTAAGTGATATGAACATAAATTGTCAATTTAATGTTGAAACTCTCAATAAACACTAATAACATAGAAAAACACCGCACAATTATAACGATATGAGAGTGATAAGGTGATGTGTGCACGTATAAATGTTCGATGTTTTCTAAAATCGAATTGAGATAAGTAAGATTGGTTAATTTTTTTGCACTACCCTAATCAAACGGACTTACCACACGTTTAAATGCAGACTTTTAGCATTCTCTAGAGATAAGAATTGCAGCATACAAAAAAAATCAAAAATTGCTTTCAAAGAATCAATTTTACTCTCAGATGTAATTTGCAGCCCCAAAATAGTAAATGGAGTTTTTACACTCGCATGAGAATAATTATGAGTGCGTGATAATTTTTTTTTGTATTCCATAGAGCTAAGAACTATAATGATGTATTTAAATACAATTGGTATTTTAGAGCGAACGAATTTTAACTTTCATCCTGTCCCATATACTGTAATTATAGAGTCACCGGATTATAGAAGACTTATAAAGTAACTAAACCGATCATGAATGTTAAAAAATAATTAAGAAAATCCTATCAAGACTTTGAAATTATCAATAGCTACACATGTGACGCAAGATAAATTATTTTCATTAATTGCCGTGGCAATGTGGAATTAATATTCCATTGATGCATAAATGATTTTTGTCTTTGCAATATACGTAGGCCAATCCAAAAGTTAGTTGCATTCCTGCGTAAAATATTTTGGTAAAAGAATATATTATTTAAAGTTTGTGGTAACAGTGCAGACATTTATCTGCGGAGGCTGAGACTTCGCAGTTTTAATTTGCTTGCTTAATCGTGAATATATCTCGGCATCTACAGGTGGCCTAATTGGAAATAAAAGCAATGGTACATATTTCGTGGACAAAAAGCTGCAACAGCATACGAAAAATTTCTGAATTGATTTCAGAGAATCAAGTAAATTATTAATTGTAATTTGCAGCCCCCAAATAGTAAGAGCTTTTGCACTCTCATGGTAATAATTATGACTTCGATAATTATTTTTAGATTGCATAAAGATAAACAATATAATTATTTTTTATACAGAATTGGTACTTGAGAAGCGAACAATTTTTAACATGTATCCTGTCCCACAGATTAATTTCATGGTCACTGAATTATCGAAGTCTTATAGAATAACGAAACTGATGATGTTTATTAAATAAAGACTTCAGAAAATAATTTCAAGACTAAAGTTATTAATAGCTACACGCATGAGACATTACTAATTTAATAGCCCATATCTGTCTCTCGGTAATGCTTTGACGTCACCAACAATAAAAGTCTCGCCATAGCACTGCGAGACGTTAAACAGCATTATTCCAATGTTAGACAACCTAAAATTTAGTAATTTTAAATTTAAAAGAGTAATTGTCGTTCTAAGTTCAAATTTAAAAGCTCTAAAATTGCGAAATAAAATTTTCTATCCATTGATATAAAAGTTATCTCGCTATGATCAATAGTTCACGAGAAATTTTAAATTATATTATTCATATATTTCAAATTAATATCCGTTTTTAATAGAAAAGAGTAAATTACGTCAGTGGTATATCATGCGCGTGATATAGTTTGGACGCCACGATGCATCTTATTTATTTTAATCGTGATAATATAATTTGATAATATTCTTTGGCAACGTTTGACAAGCAGAGAAGTGCTTTGTTTCGAATAGAATTTCGAAAAAGAATTCCTTTGAAATTTTAACTTTTGACTTACGTTTGACAAGCTGAGAATTTCATGGTTATTGAATTATAATAAAATTATTAAACAACGATAAATATTTCACACAGAATGTTGCTCACCAAGAGGTTTTTCAAATAAAGAAATATGTAAATAAAAAATATATATTTCCTTTCATAAAACATATGTTTATTTTATTTATTTTCAATCACTGTTAAACATTTCTCTCGCATATTTATCTATTTGTAAACGTCAAATTTGACGGAAAATCTTTCGACTGAAGATGATTTTCTACTGATAAATAGTTTTCAATACTTCCGCTGACAATGTGCAATTAATTGTTTCATTGCTGTATAAATGAGGTCAATCCAAAAGTTGGACTCCTTAAAAAAATCTTGATAAAAGAAATTATTTAAACTTTGTAGCAACACTGCAGAGATTTATCTGCATCGCGTGACGAAGCGGCTAGTTCTTGGCAGTTTTAGTTTGCTTCCTAATCTTGAACATGTCTTGGCAGCTACAGTTGGCTTTCATATTGGAAATCCACACTGTGATACACGTTTTGTCCACATGAAACGTAACTGCATTTAAATTTATCGGATATTGCTCGAAGTGTATGGTGAAAATGCAATTTCGCGGCGAGCTAGCTCGAAATAGTGCAACATATTCGACAACAAGCGCACTAGTGTGCCTTAAACATCGATAGACTATCGAAACTATCGAAGCCAAGTCGATAGTATTGTATTTTCGGAACTATCGACTGAAAAAATTGATAGTATCGACTTTCTCAAAACTATCGATAGTATCTATAGTTTTCTCCCGGGCAATACTATCGATAGGCGCATTTTCAGTAGATAGTTTTAAAACTATTGACTGGAACTATCTATAATTTAAAAACTATCGACTGGACCAATCTATAATTTGAAAACTATCGACTGAAACAATCGGTAGTATCGAAAGTTTCTAAACTATCGACTGGAAGAACACCTATCGATGGCATCGCCGTGGAGAAATATATCTGTACTATCAACAGTATAGTATATCAGTCGATGGTTTGAGAAATCTATCGAATGCACTATCGATGTTTAAGGAACACCAGAGCGCACTAATGTGCATAACGCTAACTGCGAGGAAAGACAACTTACTTCGACAGATGCTGAAATCCTTTCTGGCGTTAATGAACGCATTCCGGAAAACAAACGCATAACAGAAGGTGAAATCTCAAATGAACTAGATATTTCATATGAAAGTGTGCATAGGATTATTGTCGGCAATTTTTAATTCAGTAAAGTTTGTGATTAATCCAGCTTTTGTTATATATCAATGGTTAATGGACTTTGACGGTTCGCAGAAGTCATAGAAAAACTTGTGCGTAGGCTCGACAAATGTTTAAAGGAAGGACATCATTATGTCAAAAAGTAGCTTCTGTATGGGAGTTTAGTGTACATATGCCATCATTGTAATATTTCGTCCCTCTTTCGTTTTCTCAAGCAGTGCAGCTAACATTTTGACTTGCGTCTTAGTAGATATCAAAAGTAAAAAGTAAGAAGATAATACTACTAATAACTTCTAAAATTACTGATACTACTTATAACTTCTAAAATTACTAAAAGAAAATAAAAGCATGCATTTGTAGAGAATTTTATGCTCTTTAATTTGTTTAACCTCTTAAGTCTCGATTTTGTTTTGTTATCAAATAAAGTAACCCTTCCTCTTTTGGAAATAAGCTGCCGTTTTCATTAATCTAAGAAGGCATAGAATACTTGAGATGCTTATGGATTGTACGTAATTTTTATGTCAAATTATAAAGCTAATTAATGACTAAATTTTAGTTTATAAGTCAAAAAATAGGATAATTCGATGCATGTCAATATTACGGTTAATCATATGCAATCTAAAAATTGAACAGTTTTCGATATATTCAAAAACATTAAAAAGGGGATGAAATCCAAGATGGCGACAATCTTTGAGACTTATTATCTTGGAAACTATTAAAGATTAAAAAATAAAGCATGTACTTGTATGGAATTTTACACTTTTTAATTTCGTTAATCTCATGTAATTTGAAAATTGAACAATTTTCGAGATATTCAAGAAAACTAAAAAGGGGGATGAAATCCAAGATGGCGGCAATCTTTGAGACTTATTATCTTGGAAACTATTAAAGAGAAAAAAAATAAAGCATGTACCTGTATGGAATTTTACACTCTTTAATTTCGTTAATCGCATGTAATTTGAAAATTGAACAATTTTCGAGATATTCAAGAAAAAAAACTAAACAGGGGTTGAAATTCAAGTTGGCGGCATGAGCTCTCCCCTCCCCCCAAGAACGAGGACTTTTAGTATGTTCAACAGGAACCACTCAAGAACATTTGCACCAATTTTCAAAACTGTACGTTTTAATGTTTTTTCATCCCACCTTGAGCCTACGTTGACTACTAGGGAAACCAGTTTCCTTAATTGGACCAATGGCATGATTTTTTAAGGTTCTGTTTTCATGCATCTATGTAGCTAAAAGTCTAGCATTGCATAAAGAGTTAATTACATTGTTCTGAAGATAACTAAAAACTACACAAAAAATCTACTACCTGTTCTTTATTAAAATTACTCCTCCATATCACTGAAGAATAAAAAATATCCAAGGCGACCAAACTCGACAGCCTTCCCCAATATGTTAAGTACGGGGGAAGGGGGGGCTGGCCGGATGGAGGAGGCGTGACCATTGCGTTCACTACTATAAGTAATATAGTAATCCATTTTAGTTTTGGTAATATTTTATAATGACAATTTAAAATGAGTATAGACTGCATATTATTAGCCATCTCCCCACACCTTTGGCGTACAGCAAGTCATAGGACAGAGCAGTTAGACACGGATGAAACATGGTCAGCCTTGAATTTGATACGAAAACAGACAAGTCATAATTTTTATAGACTAAAACAGAACGTGCTCAAGCTCTGTCGTCTATTTTAAAGTGAAAATTGACTAAAAATCGCTGTTCACATTAAGGGAAGATCGGGTTGTATCGAATGGGACTATTATCGGATGTACGTTATTTCTAAACTTCTCTGAAGAAGACGAGACCTGTCAAGACACCAGCGTGTTATAATTAGAAAATGGAAACTGTCAAAAAAATAACTCTTAATTTCGACAAATTTATTACTTATATAGCAGAAAATATTCGAAGCGACGAACTGCTTTTGGGGTGTCAACTGCGAAGTGTCAACATAGCTCGTTAAGACTTGTTTCAAACGCAAGGTCAATTCCAATATTTTAGGACGGTTATTTGTTTTGAACTTACTCTCCACTTATTTGCAAATCATAATAATTGAAAAAACTTCATAGAAATCTAGATAAAGCTAAAGCTTATTTTAAATCCTAGAATGATTTAATAGAAGACGACCAGACGATTCCGGTAATAAATTCTAGGAGAGAATGCTCTAGTACGTTGTTTATAAAAAGATGGATTCAAAAATTAATTCACTGATTGAATCTACTACCCTACGTAACGTGTGGCTACCACCTTAAAAACCATATGGCCCAAATATAGGGCTAAAATTTTAATATATTTTTTTAGGTTTAAAATAGGTATAAATTGCAAACTTGTTTGCGTAATATTGTATTGTCACCGGAAACACACCACTGTGCTAAATTTCAAAGCTGTAGCTCGATTGGAAGTGGCTAAAAAATCGATCTCACGATCTCTTACCAACATTTGAGAACAAGACACTCAAGCTGAATAAAAGCTCATAAAATAGTTGAGATCTCAATCCTTAGAAGAATGAACAAGTCTGGCAGTAATTCGGCAGACAAATTTGACCGTGATAATTGGTCTGGTCAGCTCACAATAAGTTGGGCAATGGATGGGAAATTGAACACACCACCAAAATCCGCGCTAGTAGGAAATCTTATGAACTGTGAAATAAGGTATTTGGCTAGACTGACCATCTGGCAAGAGAAAATCTGCTGCCTTGACCCTCACGAGGGTTACAAAGAAAAACCTCAGAATCCTTTGCTCATAATAGCTCCCCCTATATTTTATCCAAGTGTATATATATATTAGTATTTGTTATCTCGTTATATTAAATTTGTTATTTTCCAATGATTTATAGGTCATTAGTTATACCGAAAAATTGAGATTGGCTTAGGGGCTAATTCGATTCCAAACTTTCGCCAGGCTCACTTGCTGTTCTTTATTGTAAATGCTTCAGTTTTCAAATAAATCTCCCATATTTCTCTAGATTTTGGTTTTGCTATAAGTAGTAAATTTAATACTGAAATTTTAATATTATTTATATTAATTGATAAGGTTGAATGATTTTAGAAAATAATAGCAGTTATAATTGATCAAATTTAACCAAAATTAAATTTAATATTAATAGAAATTAAATTAAAAATTAATTAAAATTCTTTTTCATTATACAGAAAGGCGCATATGTAACTGCTTCTGATAAAATACAAGAAAAACAAAATTAGTTAATTAATTAAAAACTTAATTTTTGAAGTTCTGATTTTCTTTAGAAAATCATCCATTAGTCGTAAACATTTAAAGTATGCTTTTTCTGTTGGTCATCATTTGGTTTAATGTCATTTTGTCAAACTTTATGGGAGAGTTAGAGCTTGGAATATCAAAAATTCAAGTAACTTTCCCTCATTATAAATATGTAAAACAAAAACAAAAAGAAGAATATTTTCTCTACCGACGCGGATATTTCCATCATCAAACAATATTATAAATAAAAATTTGAAAATGACATATGAAAAAATCTTAATTTCGACAAAATTATTACTTATAAAGAAGCAAATATTCGAAGCGACGAACTGCTTTTGGGGTGCCAACTGCGAAGATGAAAAAAAAAATAGCTCTTTAACACCTGTTTTAAGCAAAATGTCAATTCCAATATTTTATGACAGTTATTTGTTTTGAACTAACTCCATTGATACGAATATCTTTATAAGTGAAAAAACTTCACCGACATTTAGATAAAGCTAAAACTTATTTTTAATCCTAGAATATTTTACTAGAAGCCGATCAGACGATTCCAGCGCTAAATTCTGGGTGATAAGGCTCTAGCACGTTGCTTATAAAACGATGAAATACTAAATGAATTCACAGATAGAATCCACTTTAATCGTAGCAAGTGCTACGAATTTTAAGCTTGATGAGCACTACCGTCTATAGCATTACACTGCAGAAGATGATACGAGCATTGATTGCTTGACGTTACTATTAATTTATTATATGCCTTTGACAAGTCGGAAATTTTAAAAGAGGAAACTAATGGGTCGATACCTCTGTCAGTTGTGCTACACGATAGTCAATTACGGTGAGATGCATCCATGTTTCGCTTATAAGAACGATGACAATGTATATTCATTACCTGAGCGAAGTGAATCAAACGAAATGAATACAAAACATAGCGACCTTACGAAAAATTCGAATGACAACTCTGTGATCATATTTCCAGAAGAGCAACAAAATGATGCTGAAAATCCTGAGC
>BGPR01027928.1:0-20352 GCA_013235015.1 Araneus ventricosus
TTATTACGTATTGCTAGAGGCTATTTCTTTAAACCTTGAAATAATAATAATAATAACATAAGAATCCAAGAAATCTACAGTAATTCATATAATTATAATAAGCAAAATACAACACACAAAACAGATATGACATAAATATCATCGGTACTATTGCATAACGCCACCGCAGCTGAAGTTATAAGCACGCGCCCAAGATTGGCGGCACTTAAAAAAACCACCAAATTCCAGAAGTAAATCGCCAATGAGAAGCCGCGTGACGTTATCACGCCACCGCAGCTACAGATCGCTGTTTTGCGCCGCTAATTTTGGCGATTAGCGAACCAGCCGCGTGGCATTAATAATGCAAGTACCATAGCATCAATGTTTCAAATTATGACTACTCATGTTATATGCTAAACCAACCTTTGAACTCTTGTTTATCAGTAAGTAAACTTTTCTAGGTAGGCAAGGTGAAAGCTCTGAAAAACAGCTATCAGGTCGATTAACGAGCTATATTATTTTGTTCTTAGTCCTGTATAAAAGAATATAGAAGCACAATTAATTTGGGCACCATACAAATGAACATACATCACAATACAGGTTGTGCCAAAATCTTCTCCTCCGATTTCAAAATCCTTATAACGCCCATGATCATCAATTGCACATTAATAATCTACAGTAAAAAAATTTAAGAACAAATACTTAAAATAAAAAAATCGGTTAACACAAAATAATACCGCAGTCTCACAACATAATACATAATTTTCATATTTTTTCTTTTAATACAGTCCAACCCCTCAAAAAATCCGAAACCCTCCGAACCAAGGATTTTATTGATTTGTTTAAAATCGATAAAATGACATAGAGTGAAGCCCGGTGTTTCATGATGAATTGCCCGCTGTCAATCACTTGGACTGACTATGCAAATAAAAAATGGCTGTTCTAAAAAAAGTGGCCACAATGAATGAGACAGCAATAGTGATGAGGGAAGCTTCAACTGGATGAAAATCAGTTGAGCCGATGATATGCCAGCAAAAATATGACAGTGTTATTAAAGGTTTGGATGAAAGAAACGAGTGTTTTGAAAGCATGATTTGCTGTTGCTTTACAAGTAAAAGGGAAAATTTGTAATCATAAAATGAAATCTATGAAACAATCCTTCGCTTCAGACATGTTTAAAAAAAATAAGTTTTGTTAATAATTAATTTTGTATTCATGAAATATTTTATTTTAAATTACTATTTTTTGTCTTTGTATCATTTTTTAATGTCTCTTTATGTTTTTTATTAATTCAAAACGTATTTATATACAGAGTTGTTGGAATTCGGATATCAACGTAGATCAACACGCCTCGATTGGTTGTCCATGCAAACCTCGTGAAGCATTACCAGGGTAGCTTACTTGCCGCTGCTCATGCACTCCCGGTCTGTTCTACATTATCCGCATTACGTGCGCTTAATTGCTACATAATTTACCTTACATGGTGACAACAGAATTTTGACATCACTATTGGTTTAAATAAGATATCTAAAAACTGGAAATTTCCGAAATTCGATCTTCAAACCCCTCGAAAGCAGCAGTCCTGATTTTGAAGTTAATGTATCGACACAAAAATTCTTTAACATGAAAAAATTTTGCTTCTCAGACAAATGAAATATCTGCATCAAAAAATCAGTGAATTTCATGTTTTTATTGCAAAATAATTTTACATGTACATTGGAAAGAACGAGATGAAAATAAACCGCTGTTTCGCTTAAATTAAAAAAGATAGAGCTGCTTAAGGCAGTTGATGAAAAACAGAGGCCTAAACGGAAATCTGTAAAGAGTTTTGGCATTGCTAACTCTACCCCAATAACGATAATTACAAGGTTCATACACATTTCCTTAAAAGAAAATCGCTGACTATCAAGACCAACAAAACAAAAAATAAGGACCTCCAAATTGAATAAACTTGACCTAATTGTCGCACGCATTTTAAATAAAATGTCTCATTTTGCAAATTCAACCTATTAGATGATAAAGTATAATATAAAACATAGAAGATACATTACAAATTTAACACAAACAAAAACTCAAATGAGTTAATACAAACAATGTGTTACAATGAGTTAAACAAATACGAGTTAATAAATTGATGAAAACCATGAAACTGGTAACAAAATTAAATATCTTTTTAATTCCAAACTTTTTTCATTCAATTTTACATCCAAGTACTTATTTAATTTCTTTCGCAATTGTTTTTTCTTAGTTTATGCATTGAATAAATGTCAAAATAAATTTATGTCCTTTGACTTTTCAGCCTCATTAGCTAAATCCTCATTTGCCACCCCATTTGTTTGAGAGTATTTGATTTGGAACATTTTCTTTTGTTTTAAAAAAAAAAATCTATTTCCTCCTAGAGCTTCTTATATTTCAGTTGTTTTGTTTCAGTCTTTTCTTTGATCTTTCACTTTATAAATACTGCATGTATTTTGCTCTCTAGCTGAGAATGTCAAAAAAAAGTAAGGACTTTCAAGGACTTTAAAATGGGGCATAAAAATAAGATTTGAAAGGACTTTTAAGGACTAATGTGAAAGAAAGGACATGTAAGGACGCAGTTTTAACCCTGAATTAAAAATAGAGAACAAATTATGCAATGTTTGAGTGCAGTATGTTTGAGCCAGAAAGAAAAACAGTACTTTTATTATATGGCAACAGCCAAATCTCACCAAACATCATTACTATAGCAAAATCATAGTTGCAATCTGATTGGCGGAAACCTGTTCGCCAAGTAAGCTTCAGTCGCTGTAATGAGGAAATATTGAGAAACATACGAGAACAGCTAAATTCAAATATTTAGAGATTCGTGTTGCTTGTTTGGTTCCAGCAAGCTACATCTCGAATGCCCCAAGACTAGGACCTTTATTGCTGAAAGAGCTGATGAACTGGGTAAGAACCAATGGCATTGAATTTACTGCAAATCCAGGCTGGATGGAACATATACATATATATAATTTTCTTATGTGGTGATTGAAAAAAGGGTCGAATTTTTAACGCTTATTTGGCAATAGCTTGAAAGTCTGGTTTGTTTACATCAACGAAACGACATAATAACGATTTCTTTTTTTTAAATAGTTTGAACAGAATAAGTTTAAATCTTGCAGTTTTGATTAGAAAATGAATGAATGTCTCCTTAATATGTCCTTTAGTTAAAAAAGGTTGAGGAATGGACTATTTCATCTTTCGATTATTCCTCTCTATTTTCTTGAGTTTTGAAAAACAGAAAACCCAGTGGAAAATGTTGCACCTTTCTCTTGACTAAATTGTAACTGAATGAGTCTGCATACATGTGTGGAAGGCTTTCTGAGCAACACAACATGAGTAAAACTTAGCATCTTATCAATCCTAAAAAGCTAAAAACACAAAAAATTATTATGATTTCAATTTTGAATAGTTTCCAAGCCACTTTCTCTTTAACCCTTTCAGCGTTCATTGGTTTCACAGCAAAACCACGCATTGAGAATTTTTTTTATTACATGGTCTAAACGAGCTGCACTTTTTCTTTCATAACTTAAGAGCCAGGTACATAGGCCAACTTATATAAAAATTCCAGTTCAATACCGTTAGTATTCATAAAGATATCGCTGAATTGCTTTTTGATCTCTCGTTTAAACAAAATGCTGAGGGATGTTGCACAAATTGAATTTTTTAAATCGAATCTTTGAAAGTAATACTGAATTTTATGAAGGTTGAATAATCTGAATACTCACATATACTTATAAATTTAAATTACATTTCGATTATAATTAATTCAGAGGCAAAATAGCCCTGCTACCGCTCATTGGTGCCACCAGAAACCACAAATTTCTTGAAAATAAAAAAATGCTAAATTCTTATTTACATATTTATAATCAACTACATGTCTAATATTCATTTTGAAATAATTCTTGTAATTTTCAAAACGAAGCATTTAGTGAACTTGAAAGGGGTTAAATGGTCCTTTTTAGGTAAAAGGTTGTAAAATGGATTATATCATCTCTTTGAAAACTAAATTTTTCTGGAGGTTCCAACACATAACAACTACCCAGAGAGAAAAACACATCTTTCTTGGCTAAATAATAATTGTAGTGAGCGGGAATACATGTGGGGAAACTTTTTTCAGCAACATTTTATTGGAAATAGAACATGTTTTAATTTTTGGTGGAATGAAGTTAGGGCTAGCATAAATGCATAATCAGGAATGGGCAAGCGAAAGTGAAGCGAAGCAGATCACTCAGTGATCCCAAAAGGATCACAACAAGATTCTTGGAGGTTATTGGGGAGAGAGAGCAGGAGGTATAACCCAGTTTGAAAAAGAATGGTGAAAATAAAAATGTTTACTGTGAACTAACCAAGGTTTTTTCTAATGAAGACATTTTGGAGATCTTTAGAGCTTTAAACCCATCTAATATGATTCGAGGGGATGAATTTGAAAAATGAAATCAACATTGCAACTACAGACCAAAAGTATTGCAAGATTGGTAAAATGCAAAACATTCAGATTCAATTTGAATATAATGGTACACAATCAGCTGTGGAGAATCAAGGGACATTACAGTGGAACTCACATTTTACAGTGAAGATTTCAGCCACAAGGACATTTATAGGCACTGTCCACAAATTCATGAAGAAGAAAAATGATTTGGGCTCAATTGCTTCACAGGAAGTTGATAATGTTTTGAAACTTTCATCAATCGCTTTGGACACTTATACACATTGCTTAAATGCATTTTCACAAAGATATCATGAATAGATTCTAAAGATATAGAGGTTTCTTTAAAACATCCCAAATTTTTTGCATGTTTTTCTATAATATGCAGAGTTTATGCCAAATTTTGCAAAACTTACAGATTACTCAAAAATATCTTAGAGAAACACTGCATTAAAATTTAAAGTAAATACTTTTAACCGTGCCTCTAACAAACATAGCTGCAAATTTTTTTTCATAATGTCGAAAACCAAATATCTAAGGCAGCTATATAAAATTCCAGTTGAATACCATTAAGATTTAGAAAATTGTAGGCATTGCAACCAGTATAATTTCTGTTGTTCTGTAGGAGAAACAAAATGATGAGGGCTTTCCACATATCAATATTTTTTACAATTTGAGTCTTCTAAATTTCAACAATATTTAAGTTTATGAAATTTGAATATCCAGAGCACCCATCAGAACTTATAAATTAAATAATAATTAAAATTGCAATTTGACTATTAATACATGTAGATCTTCGCTAAAAAATATTGATTTAGGGAAAACACATCATCATTTGAAAGTTTCTCTTAAGGAACAACAGAAATTCTGCTGTTGCAATGCCTACAACTTACTAAATCTTAATGGTATTCACAACTGGAATTTTTATATAAGCTAACTCTAGATATCTGGCTTTTGACTTGAGGAGGAAATTTACACCATAGCCCTACAGATGTACGGTTAAAAAAAAGCATTTAATACAAATACCATATTTCCTCAATTATTCTAGGCATTTACTTCCAAATTTAATACAATATTCTCTAACATATTTTCAAATATTCTGTAAGTTTCAAAAAAATTGGCATAAAAAAAGTCTGTATTTTATTAGCAAAAAACATGCAAAAAAATTTGGGATGTTTTAAGGAAGCCCTCATATCTTCCCGGATATTCAATATATTTTTATCCAAAACGCATGTAAACAATGGGCATAAGAAGCAAAATGATTGATCTAAAAGTTTTAAAAAAACATTATCAATTTGCTGAAACATGGTGAGCCCAAATCATTTTCGCTTTCATCAATTTACTGGACAGCCCCCCCTTAAATGTCCTATTGACAAAATCTTCACTATAAAATGTGAGTTCCCAATGACACCTCACACAATTGATTGTGAACCATTGTATCCAAAATCATCTCCAAATGTTTCAATTTTACCAATCTCGCAATACTTTTGGCCGTTCAGTTTTGTTACACTGCTTCCAGATATGTCTGAAACAATCATTGCTTTGTTACTTTTGTTATCAATTTTGAGGAAATTTGGTGCACAAGGGCTAAAGATTTTATTACTATAATACTATGATAATCTCTTTCCCCGATCCCACTGCTTGTGATTTTTCTAAGTTGAAGGGGAGCTCTACATGATAATAACAGAAACAAAGTTGCAATCCATGGAATAAGTACCATATGAAGCTAGCCAAGGTCAAGAGGCAGTCAGCACAAAACACCAGACAGAAAGTAACTGTTTTCTGGGATTACAAGGGTCTCATCTTCTCCTTGATTTTCTGAACTTGGCTATACCTTGACTCATGAGAAGTCATCAGTACCCCAGTTTCTTACAAGAACTATAAGGATAAAGAGACCAAAAAAAGAATCTGACAAAAGATCCATATTCATTGTATAAATGCATGACCACACACATCTGGGCAACAAATCGACAATAGCCAAATCAGGCTGGTGTGTGGGTCCACTGTCAAAAAAAAATAAATAAATAAGAATCTTGGCACCACCAACTTCTATTTTGATGGGGACACTAAAGACAACCTTCGGGGCATAATTTGATGATATTGACAAGATGAGAAAGTGGCTGAAGAAATAGCTACAACAGTGAACAATTGAAATTTTTCAAAGAGGATTCGGCAAGAGTTGGGTTGAACATTGACATACATGCAGTACTTATGATGGAGACTATATTGAAAAGTGCCTTACATAGAAAAAGATTTTACAGGCCAAGCATGCAAAATGAATGGTATATGTCAATTAATAAATAGTTTAAAAGCAATTTTACATTCACTCTTGGTGCAAACCCATATTCGGAACATTTTGCAATTTGACCAATTTCTAAAGGTTTTTTTTTTTTCTTTCCTAATAAAGAATGCTGAAATCAGATAAAGACTCTTTGATACATCTTGTAAAATAAAACAAGCATATCGAAGAAAGAACAGCTCAAGTAATCAGTAAACTAATGAAAATATAGTCTCGATAAATTAAAAAAATAAAAAAAGCATTATCCATTATTTTAAAGCTGGTAAAAGAACAGGCTAAAACAAAATGATTATAAGTTTTCAGATGAAAAAGATCTAAATTTCTAAAATCAATATTAAGCAAATTGAAATTTCGAAAGCAATCAAATGAAAAAATATGCAATAAAACTCTTAAAATTTCCTTATGAGAAGATAATTTTAAAAAAAAATTAGAAACTATAACAGTATAAACATAATGAAAGGTTTCTGCATTGACTTGCTGATAAATAAGATCATCTTGCATATTCTTCTGGTAAACAATGCTAAGTCACATTTCGTCCAATAAGGGTTTGTTTCATAATCTGAAAAAACAAAATAGCATTTTAAACAGATGGAAAAGACTATTTGATAGCTATATATTGTATGGTGTTACACATAATCATCTTAAAATACCACAAATTTTATAAATGCTTATAAATATTTCTTGAATTCATACTAATTTTTTTAGTTTTAAAATTTAAATATTGATTTTTTAAATTATTTTTCCCCTTAAAAGGGTAGTTATTTTATTTTGGAACAATTGACCACATAATACTTTAATCTAGTTCAAAACCAATCATTACTAGCTTCTCAAAAACTTCATACTAAGTGAAGGCTCACGCGGAATTTTGAAAGACAAAGAGTGACATACAAAGATATACACTAGCAAAACATGTCTATAGATCAAGTCATATTAAAAGTCACAGAATTTAGTGAAGAAAGTAGATATCTCACTTCCTTTCTCACTAAACTGTATTTTTTAAAGTACATATTAATATTTCATACTTGTGAATTATGTGTGAAACAATATTTGAAGTTGTTTTTTCGCTGTTGTTTGTTTATTTTGAAAATAAAATTAGAATTCTTTATATCATTTACCCATCCAACCTAGATAAACAGCAAAATGCTGTTTTCACAAAAAGAATTCACCCAATACTCAATATTAATTCTAATTTTATGAAACAGTAAAGATATATTAAATAACATTCTTTTCTTATTTCCAAATTCATTCACAGAAAGAATGTATGAATAATAAAATATATTTTGGGATAATATTTTGATACCAAAACTACAGAGGTGCATAAACCAACTAATTTCATGTACACATTTTACATATCTTTTGCTTACAAAGATTGGTCACTTATGATTCAGCTGTAAATATATCTGTCTCCAAATAGATCTTTAACAATTCTAAACCTCAGTTACTTAGATGTAACAGATTTAAGTTCTGGAAAATTAGCTTTAAAATGACTAAACCAAACTTTATTGTATTTTATCAAATCTGAAATCTGAAGAATATTTTATCTGTGTGGAATTTTAAGAAACAAACACATAAATATGAAATATCTCCTTTTGAATTGAACACAAAAAAATGAAGAAAAAAAACTTGATTTGGCCCCTTTACAAGCTCCTAAATTCAAAAGTAAATTTTTGAAAATTCTCCAAGATTTTTAAAAAAGTCTTATTACATACAATACAACTTGGTTAACCAACTAAAGAGGAATATTTCATTTTGGATAACGGTTTTTTTGGTTAAGCCATGAACATCTATTACTATTTTGTATCCAATTACACTATGTAATTTGAAATGTTTTGAGTGTTAATGAATTCAAAACTCTTCTTTATAGGATACACTTATGTTCTCTAATATTAAAGTTAACCCTCCCGTATGACTAATATTCACGCTGCGACTGGATACAATGCTCGAGCAGGCACAGGTAAACAATATTGTAATTAAGATGACAAATTACACTTTCACCCTAGCATTCAGGGATGAGATTGGCAAAAAAAGTAAAAACACTGAAATCATACGCAAAGCAAAAAAATTTGTACCATTATTTATATTTGGTGAAGGATGTTTTAAGAAGTAAAACATCAGAACATGCAACATGATGAAAAATATTGCACTATAATACTACAATAACTTAATTATTTAGAATTAAGTACATATAAGAAAAAAGAATATTTAACTATTACCAGAATTTTCTTTTCAAAAAATGGAAGATATGTTGCTTTTCAGCAAAAGCGAATTTTCAGGAAGAAAAAAAGCAAATTTTGTATGGGAAAGAAAAAAAAAAGGGGATTTTTTTTAAAATTTACATCTTTCTTCCTGTCCTCACCCCGATCAATGGCCTTCGGACAGGCTCAAAAGAAAATAGGATATCACTGTAAAAGTCTTGTCTTCATGATTACTTTAGAGCCATTTGATAACCTTGGGCTCGCTAACCAGGTATCGTGAAACATATTTTATTTGGCTTAAATATATTAAATGCATAGGAAATTAATATTTAATTTTAAGAATAGTACAGGACCATGACCTCCTAAATTACAGCCTAATTTCAACAAATTAGTCAAAAATCATTATATCATAACTGTTACTCCCAAGAAAGCAATTCTAATATACAAAAATCAATATACTCGCTCAATCTCCTGAGCCATAATATTTCCATCCTAGTTAACATCTACAAAAAATAAGATGAATGCATTAACTCTCTAGTCATAATGAGCTAATTTAAATGAGTGAATTTCAAATTAATTCAAATGATCTACTATATCAACATATAAATTACATCATGAAAATGAAACAAATTTAAAACCATCTTTGTACATATGAGACACATAAAATTTTTAAAACCCTAGATTCTTGTACAAATCACAGAATGAAAAGTAAAAGCTGTGAATATCATATAAAAAATGATAGATATTTTCTGAAAAAGTTGACAACAAAATTAATAAGACAATTATTACTATATTATACTGTAATTTTAATGGTGACTAAGTATTGTAAAATGAAGCCATTTAAGACTTAGAAAACAGCTCACTTGAATCACCCATACTAAGATAATAATTAAAAAAAAGCAAAACATGATTACCATACTATCAAGCATTTATTTTCTCTTTAAATTATTTTTGTAAAAGAAAATAAATTTAGTTAATTACAGAATAAACTACATGTTAAATAAATTCAGTTTTAAAATACTTTTTACATTCTAATTCAACAATGTTAGTTCCTAATAAACTTTGAACATTCACTAATCTCAACAACAAATCCACTTGGCAGTGTTTTCTTAAATTATTTCCCTAAGCATAACATCTTTCATAATAAAGGAGATTCATAGGAAGTTATCTGCACAAAATTGTTTCTGGTTTACATTTTTTAATTTACCCATATATTTTTTTTATCCATACTACAAGTTAACAATACAGTATTTTAAAATATTCAGGACAAATCGTGAAATCATAGTGGAGAAAACAATTGCCTAATTACTACTCATCCACTCTACTTACAGCATTAAGACTGATTCAGTTCTTAGAATGCTTATATTCATATTGTTTTAAATCAAAATATATATGTTAAAAGATAAAGGTAAATTATATCTGCTGCAAATGAAAAAGTCAACTGAAATTATTGGAGCCCGCTACGAATAGACTTAAAAAACAGAATCTTAATACTTTTAGAACTCTTTGCAAATAGTCATGGAGTTTCGATTGCAATTATGGGTCAACTTACACTAAAAGGCAATAAATCAGATATAATAATCAATTTTTTTTCCGTAAAAATAATCCCAATAAGTTAAATCTGAAAACGAGTATGATATATTTTTAAATCTCAGCTATTATAATCATTTTACCAGATAAAATGCAGTTTACGAAACAAAAATCCTTATAACCATCCTATTGAAAATCTTTTTCCATCAAATAACAGAAAAACGATGTTATCAAAGAAATATTATTTTCCAAAAAATAATGCTAACATGAAAAGTAATGGTAAAACTATTTTGTTCCGAGAGGAACACATAAAAAGACGTGGAGTTATCAATGCTTAAGATTGTCGAATTCAACAATCTTGAATCAAATCAAATAAAATCGACACATTTTTTCAATGATTAATATTATTAATATAGAGATTATAACGAAAAATTTTAAAATAAGCGAATAAGTGACATTTATTTTTAACTAGAACAACTATAAACATACGAAAAATATCTATCGTGTGCCTTGAATAAACTGGATACTTCAAATGAATGAAATAAGATTTTATACGCGAAATAAACAACATAGAAAAATATTTTGACTTTTATTTTAAATACCTTTTGCTAAGATTAATTGAAATACGCTCGGTTTCTTCTTCCATATTCAAGAAAAATTTTGATATCGGTTGTTTGTTGATCAATAGTAATGCCACTTCTTCAAAAAATGAAAGCTTCATGGTTTGTTAAGTCTTATTATGGATTATTATTTTTTTATATAAATATTCCCATCTCAATAGCTGAAAAAAGTAATGAATCTGTTATTTACTCTTAACAGTTGAATTAATATATTTTACTATTATTTGTTTAGTGATGAGACCCAAAAAAGGAAACATTTAAGAATACTCTGAATAATATAAATTTTTTTTTCCAGAAGCTTATTTTCAACTGGCATCACGATCAATCCGGTTTGTTGTCTATGTCTTACGGTTTTGCTACGTTTTGTTTACTAGTCTGAAAGCGAAATCTGAATATTAAATTTTGCAGAATTCCAAGAATTCAATTTAAATTCTAGTTCAAGACATGAAATTTCCATTTTAAACGTTCAAAGCATATGGCATTACCGATCTTTCAGTTATACAGGTATAATTGGAAAATATAATTTATTAATTTTCAAACACATGACGTAGTAAGTGATTTTAATCTAGAAGATAATTATGTCTCTTTAGAAGTTATGTATTTGAGATGAAATATTCTCTAAAATTAGTGGTCAGTACTCTGCAAATTTATTAAATATCGTTATTAGTATTTATTATTCAATATTTTCTCTTATTTCAGTTGGATGATTTGGTCAGATGCACAATCTGAGCTTCAGTTCCAAGGTAAATACATTTTTCTTTCAGAAAAAGGATACACTACTTATAGTTTTTTATTAACGTATAGTTTATGTAGGAAAATTTTAAACAGCATTTCTAATAAAAAATTTTGGAAACAGATGCGATTGTTATAAAATGGTAAAATTCTTGCATTTGGGTAGTATAGTAATGAACACTAACATATCTTAATAACCTTAATATGAAATATATTAACTATTCGAATATTATTTTAGTTTATGATTATATTCTTGAATATGTATTATTCAGTAGCATATTAAATTTTTCTTGTCTATTTCTTTTTTAAAACATCAAATGTTTATTTTTTATAACAAATCAATCAAAGGTCACTACGGGTTTCTTATAAATCTGGACAGTCCTTATATAACGATATTTCTAATATAAATGTAGACAATTATAACAGATTGTTAAAATGGATTACAACTAAAATAGTGATATTTGTTTCTGTATTGCAGAAAATACTGATATTTTTAGAGGTATGGAATATTTTGGTTACCCTGTATTAATTATGAAGCAATTTTTGTGGTTGAATATTTTTCAATATCTCTGTGTATGCTTGGAACACAGGATTTATATTATAGGCATTTTCAAAACAGGAAAAAAAAAAAAAGATGCAAATTATTTTTATTTATTTAGGTTTAAATCACTTGATTTTTTCCCAAAAAATCTCTTCCACTCCATTTATATTATATTTATCTTAGATTTTACACTGGGAGCTACCAGTCCAGATGTTGCAACTTTAGTCCTTTCAGGAAGTTACTCCAATTACAAAGAAAGTTTAGATTCTCCTGGAGATGAAAATGAAGATGTATGTTTGCTTCAAAGTATTTAATATGATGTTTAGCCATTCAGTATAAATTTGTAAATAAAAGTTATTTAAGTACAATTTATTAAACTAAGTGGAAAGATTATTTTATTGAAATCTTTCCCTAAGTTAGTTAAAATTTGAGAATTATATAACATGTATATGTAGTTAACATTGTCAGCATCTTTTTTATTGTTATTATTACAAACAGAAAACAACTGTTAGTAATTACTCAGGAGCGAAACCCTACTCAGCATACAGTAAACACATGCTGCCTTATGGAGACACTTGATTTCTAAATTTGCATGCATGTGCATAGCACTTAGAAAGACTACTACATATCAAATACCAGCTAAAGCATTGCTCTAAGGTTAGCATGGTAATTATAGCTTTTTTTCTGTCATTTATTCAGTTCTAAACCCTATCAAGTGAAATTGTCACAATAAGTCTAAAATTATTGCAGCATAAACTGAATCTTAAGTAAATTTTAATATTTCAAAGGAATTTTACAAATTATAAAAAGTCTTACTGAAATAAAATTTTAAAATTTCTTAATAAATTCTGGGAACTCATTGTCAGCCATATTTGTTCTTGTACATTTTAAAACCCGAGTTAGTAGTAACCAAAATCCTTAGTTGTGATATTAAAATGTGAAACATGAAAGTAAGTTTAATTTAAATTGAAACACATGTTATCTCAAGCAGTTAAAGAATTAACATTTTGTTTTTTAATATTATTGTATTTTCAATCTTGAAGTAGTATTGTTAATGCACATAAGTTTTATTTCCTCAATGTAGAGAGTGATCTTAAATGCTTCAGCACTAAGAGTCTCTCTTTATTTTAATATTCCTCTATGTTTATTTAACTCCAAAATTCTTTGTTTTTGATTTATTTAATTCATCTGCTAAAAATCTTGTATGGCAATTGCTTGTAAAAATTTAGAAGCTGTACATTATACATATGTAGTTACATATTGTCATTACCAGTCATCCGAGTCTTTAAATTCATAGTAGATATTAAAACTGAAAAGACGTAAATTTTTTCACATTCATCTAATTGAAACTATGACTGCTCTAATTTTCTTTTACCAATATTCTCTCTGTGATGAGTGTATGAAAATTTCACTTTATGTAATGCACATAAATTTTTATTACGCCTTGTTTACTTCATGTCATCCAACTTGAACAACTCAACCAGTTAAATATTTTCAGTGTTATTGCAAGCTGCCACTGAAGGTTATGGCATTTTATGTGTTGAATAATGCAATAAAATGGCACTTCCAGGGATACTTTACATTCTTTTATGTATGAAATGAACCAACAATCTGAAGGAGGATGCACCTGCTTGTATAATATTGTGGCATCAACACCAACTATGTTGTTAGCTATATTTGCATGCGTATTTAACCTGCTCTTTTCAGTGATGTCATCTCATGACCAATGGTGTGGAAGCTTGCAACGTAACCTTGCTGGTCACGGGTGTGGGCCGGATTATGAGAGAGTGAGAGTCGGATCTGTAGATAAACAATTTATTGACATATAACAGAGTAATTCTTGGCAACATGCGACATACAACAAAATAAAAAAAATAATACACAGTTTCACATGAAGTCACCACATATCTCTTTTATACCGCTAATACTCGGCAGACAGACAACAGCAAACACTGATTCAGGAGGCTGGCAGGTGACAAAACATCCGATGGTCAGCAACACTCGAATAGGCAGGTTGGGTCCAATCGCTAGATGTGATCAGATGGCAGCAACATTTGGAATAGGCAGGCTGGGGTCCACTGGCTAGATGTGCACTATCTCGTAGTCATCCCGCTGCCTGTTCATAACCTCCCAAGGATGCTCTGGTGATTCCATTACACTGACTCTTTTGAGCTCTTACCCACTCTTTTATATTTCATCATTATGGCACTCCACTTCACTTCATTTTACTTTACCCTAGAGCTCACCTCCTTAAATGCACTTCACAAACAACTTCCGCTTGAACTCCTCGAAGTCACAATCCACAGGAATGACACTAGACATTGTGGTAGCTCGCTACGCAGCTCGCTGAATAATCCCACAAAAAAAGGATCCAAAAATAGCGTGGTCCGTTACAAGCTGCTGCTGTATTTAAAGACGATGTTCCACCTAATCATTTTCCCACTTTTTGTTATCATCTCCCCTCTCGCATGGCCATATGATGTAGTAGTTTAATTTATGTTTTTTACTTAATTGTTGTTCTATTAAACATGTTATTGTTCTAAAATTTGCATTTTTTCTTTTGTTGTTTGCACTGTGTCACCATGAAGTTAACCTTCTGGAAGGAAGTGGAGTGTGAAAAGTCGTTAGTGTGAAGTACGGTGTTGATAGTAGTTGGACTTATACACGGCCGTGAATCCTGCCTGTGATCAATCGCATCTGCACCAACTGCACCTTTACCGCCACATTGGTATCCTTCCCACCCATACGGCACAATATTACGAATTAACGCCCTTTTCTACCTCAGAGAATGTAAAACACAAAAATTTTGTTTTAAAATCTGAGTCATAAAGAAAATAATAGGCAGTGAGAGATGCAACCTGTGAAACAAAGCAGTGTCTATAGATCTTCTCACATCAAGGTTGCAGCCCCATCTGATGGCAAACATAACCAAAAGGATATGCTTTAGAAGATTACCATCATACAGGTTACTGGCAGAAATTGTATGATGAAATATTCTGATATACCTAGGGCAAATGTAGTGAAAAATCAGCATGACCAAATTATACAGCGTACAGAGCATCTGAACTGAACATATGTATATTATAACGAAATTGTCTTTGTGGGTGCAATGAATGCAACTCCAATAAGAAGATTAAAAAATAAAGCTCTCTTATTTTACAAATATTCCAAGCTAAGAAACGAAAGCACTAGTAAAAATTCACAACAGAGACCAATGCCAATAAATCTCAACACAGCCAAAGGTTTCTTGTTAACTCACCAGCCTTGCTGATCAAATTCCAACTGACTCTTCTGGCTTGAGGGCTTGCCTTTATACTTTTCAACAGGAAGTGACTTATTACGTAGGAAGGACATAATCTCTAGAAAAGTTCATGAAACCAGTAGAAACAGGTTGGAAAGTTCAAGTCCTTCTAGAAAATTCTTTGTCGCCAAGATTAGCATCTCAGGAAATGTGACTATAGCTTTGTAACATCTATACTTATAAAAGGCAATGTTTAAAAAAGGTGTGTGTGTTTGTCATGATGTCCAGACGAATTCATCGCACTTACAGCCACATGAAATTTGGTACACAGGTAGTCGTAATGTAGGACTGAATGCACCCCAGTTTTAAATTTTAAATTTGACTCTGAATTTTTTTTTTATTTACTGCTTTGTGTTTGTTTTGCTGATTGCTGCAGACTAATTTGTCAATAGAATGGTTTCAATAATTGCACGACAAAAAATAGATAGATCCATCGGAAAGAGCACGCGATTTCCGTTCTAATGAAGTTAGTTTTGAATTTCTTAACGTAATTTAATAATTTTGAGAAATTTTTTAAAAAATACCCAGTTTTGGCATCAAGATACATTGATTTTAACTTTGTTGTAATCCGCTGACTTTCTACAATACTTATTACTCTAATTTTTTCAGCTTATAACTAGAACGGTTCGTCGGATTTAAAACAAGAAACGGTTAAAATATCTTATCGCTTTTTTTAAATTAATTTTTTTCTGGGCCGCGCAGTTATTTTTCTCGGTCGAAGTTCCAAAAGCCGAACTCGAACGCTGATGCCAATTTTGATTGGCGGACGCCAGAGATGATACGCCATGATCTTCCACCTGAATGAATTACTTTGATTATTATTTTCGGATTTCATTGGTATTTTGCTTGCTGTATAATAACGGCTTCAATGCTCCAATTTTGTAATATTGTTTTGGATTAACGTGATTTGTACTCGTAGCGGAAAAAAAAAAAAAAATAAGCAGGAAAATCAAAAAATGTGTATCTTTTGTTTTGATTTTGTTTTCAAAACTTTTCGCGTCATTGTAAGTTCTTTTTTTTTTCCATTCGTTAAAGTCCTGATTCCACTGGGCAACGCCGTATGCCGCATTGCCAGTACTCATATAAGGTACATCTAGGTAACAGAAGGGAACAAATTGTAGAATTTAATAAAGAAACTGTTCAGATTTAAAAGTATAATAATTTAATATATCGCATTGGAAACGGTAGTTTCTTTATTTAAAATCTAGAAGTAGACTTTTAAAGCAAGAACTTACCTGTGTCATTTCCATTATTTAATGACAAAAATTCATGCCGCATAATTAAGTACTTTGGTATCTTGTATTATGTTTAATTTTGAGAACTGAATAATCATGAGTGATAATCAACATATTTCTGAAGATTTTCTCCAATATCTGTAGCTGTTAGGTACGGAGAAAAAAGAAGGTTCGTCATTTTGGAAATTCAGTTACTAACAGAGCTTTTTTTTTGATGTTGATACTGAGCAAGTGCTCCAGAGAACCATCTGCTCATGATACCCTTTACCAGGTCGAGCAACATTTCTAGACAGACAAATCGTACCAAAGCCTGACCTTTATGGTAAGAATATTATATATTAAAATTTTATTAAACTACAGTCGCAAATCCGGAATCGTCGGGACTTCGGCAATTCCAGATTTGGGATAATTCCGGATCTTAGATCATTTCAATATTAAGAAGTGAATTTAACATCATAAAACACATAATTCAATTTAAATTTTTTTTAAATTATTTATTACTTGTTTTCTTTGATTTATAAACATAATTAATATTATTAATTTTAACATTTTTACAAAACATTTAATTTAAAGAGAGTTGCTTCATTAGTTTTGGGTTTTTAATTAAGTAACTTCTCTTTTATTTTGTGTATCGCCATTATGTCCAACTTCGAAATAGAGTATCTTTTCTCAAGTCCTTTTATTGCGGTGTTCAACACTTCTGCTAAGCTTTCAATTGGCATATTATCTTCCGCTTGTGTTTCTTCTTCGCTCTCCTCGCTATCGGATACCGAAGTTTTGGAGTTACACCATACTGCGGCATCGGTGAGCTGACACACTGTCAGGGCTTCAGCATCGCAATGAAAAACTTCAAAGGCGTCATCTTTGGGAAATTCTTGTCCTCTTGAATTGACGTTCTCAAGCAGTTAAAAAATTTCAACTTTTACTTTCGAGATCTGAAAATTCTTTAACATCGGTATCCACGTTTTCTTCGTCCTCATAGAATACGGTTTGCCTGCCACAAATTGTGCCAAGCATTTTTCATCGTCGCGGTTGGAATCCCGTCCTACCCATCTTATTTGTTAACATTTCTAACATTCTGGACTATTGTTTAGCAACAGATTCAGAAACTCTCCGCGCTTTCGCGCATGCGCTGGGCTGTGTTATTTTCATCAAAATAGGGGGAAAGTAAAGATTGGAAGGGTGAAATTTAAATTTTACTGAGTGTGATCTAACAAAGAACTCTGGCAATGCGCTCATATGACTCATAGCCTGATACCCTTTTCCGGTGTAAAATCGTCCAAAAGTGCTAGTCTCGGAATCCGTTGCTGAACTATAGTTCGTTTTGAGTGCTAGAGAGGGGAAGGAAGAAGGTATTGTAACTCCGTAATTCGTTACAATAGCCCCCCCCCCCCCCCCACATCCTTTTCCTCATCCAGAGTGGTTACTTACTGTCTTTCGTGCCACTTTGAGGTGACTTTTAGTGATATGTACAGGGATTTTTTTTTGCGGCTAGAATGAAAAGCTCCGATTTTGGATCATTCCAGATTTTGGATGTCCGGATTTGCGACGTTTGACTGTATTAATTTTGGAAGGAAAATTTTATCTTTATTCTTTTTAATTGTATAATTTTCTTAATTATCTATAAATTTTTCAGGCCCCTTTTGGATTGCTGCTACTTTGGTGTTCAGTACGGCTATATGTGCAAATATTGCTAATTACCTTACAACTGAGGGTCGAAGTGCTCACAATTGGTCCTATGATTTTCACAAAGGTAGACAGTGTAAACATTTATTTATGGTTAGCTGATATGAAAATAAATGTGTATTATTACTTACATGTGCTATAAAATATTTTTACAGATTTATTAGCTGGTAAATAAAGTACATAATATCATTTTATCTTATTTACTTGTGATAAAAAAAAATCTGGCGCTGTGTGAACACATAATTTTTTCTCAGCCTGTAAAAAGAAAGTTATAATTATTAATCACACCCTTCAAAAGTACTGAATTAATCTTTAAGAATTATTATAGCTGTAACCCATCTCTTTAGCTCTTGTCTTTTAAGCCATCATGTGTTATGTGATTATACTTTGTGTAAATGTTTTTCCTCCATTAATCGCTTCAAAAATGTTTAAAATTAGCAAAACTTTAATGCTTAATTAGCTATAAGTATATTATAGCTGTAAGCTCTCTCTTTTATTCCTGTCTTTTTATTAATACTGATGTTTGTCTCCATCATGCCAGGGTTTTACATTGTTTTATTGCTTTTTATCCTTTAATTGCTTCTAATATATATATATATATATATAACGTATCCGTGGTTGTAGTCATTGAAAATAAACAGGCCGAGCAAATAACTACCTCTTATTTTATTATCAATAGGAGAGTGGTCGATATACGTTCATCTCCGTTTAGGTTACAAGCAAAAGTGAAGTGCAAAATCCCTGTATTCTTTCGGATAAGGGAATAATATATTGACACGTTATCAAAGTGAAGGGAATATTGGGTATTTTTAATAAATTACGTAGGCGTTTCAGGAAAAAAGTGTGGTGCCAAAGAGATGCCGTCATGATTTTCTGTGGACATGTGAAAGCGATTAATATTCTTTTAGTAATAAATATGCCAAAATGAGAGATTTAATATACCTCCAGCGCGGGAAAAGAACAAAACTGGAGTTTTAGAAAAGTGATTTTGGAATACATTAAGATTTTAAAATATATAATATTAGAATTTGGAATAAAATTAAGTGAGATTATTACATATATATATATATATAATTCTTAAAAGTTGACTGCTTATTACTTAATCATAGACTGCATCTTCTTAGATTTTGTGCTACTATTAGTAATTGAAGGAGATTAGCATAGTTCCATTAATTGCAATATTAAATTATTTAAAAATTAGATGTCCATTAAGAAGTTACAGAAATCTCTTGGTACATTCATGTTTATTACAAATTTCCTAAAAACTGTTAAAATTATGTATCTTCATATTAACTTTTTACAAAGAAAATAAAATATTCTTGGACTGATAATGTCAAAAAAATTTTGTGATTGGATTGTGAATTCCCACAGTTCAAAAATGGTGTTTAAATTGCTTAATTCATGTTAATAAATCCATCCATGGATGACTCTCAATGAAACAAAGATTGCTGTCTCAGAGCATGTAAAATATGGGAATTGAAAGAGAAAATACTTTTCATATGCTGAAAAAAAATTCTCCTGAGTCAATGTCCTGTTGTTCAATAACATAAAAGAAAATGAGTACTGCAAGTTTTCCTTTAATTTAATTATCAACTGAGAATTAGTTTCACATTATTGGGTATGTCCACAAAACTTTATTTATCCCTCTCTGCCAAAGTATTCAGGAAAATTTTCATATTAGTTGATGTTTACTAACAAATATTAAACAATTTTCATGAAAAAATATCTATTATTTGTTACAAAAATCACCTTCCAATGCAAGTATAGAAAAATTTGCATTTAAA
>BGPR01027929.1:0-20351 GCA_013235015.1 Araneus ventricosus
TCTGTACTTCGTTCAGTTACGTATTGCTCTCCTTCGATGATGTCCAGCACAGCCCGTCTGTTTCTCCTCCTCAACCAAAAGACCCGCTTCCCTACGTCACAGGCAGTTACGTCACTCCCCTTTCGAATGTTCTCCAAAGTTCAGAACAGGACCCTGTCACCCACAGTAAAATTTCGTCATCCATCAGTATTTTCTCTTCAACGTGACTCAGCAATTTCCACTGGGGAGTTCATGTCTTCACCAGTGGGAAACCACCAAACAGGGCAAAAAATAAGGAACGCATTTTGCTCTCCTTTCTTTTTTTCATCTTTTGACATAAACAAATTCTAGTTTCACACACAGAATTTTATACAATTAAGTCACTATTTAAATCATAAAATAACAAAAATAAATTATTTTAAATAAAAAAAAAGATCTTTTAAGAAAAGCGATAGATAAATGAATAAAAGAACCGACTTTGAGTGTTTGATTAAATTTATTAAGAAAGGAAAATAATTGAAGTTAATAATTAAAAAGTTAAAGGTGTTAATTTAAATGTTTGTGGGACAACACAGCAGGAAGCTTACTCGCTTTCCATTGCAACGTAATAGAAGAACCGGTAAATACAATCCTCTAAATTGGAAGGTTTTGCATTTTGATAATTCTGAGTAATAATTTAAATCGCCAGTCTGATCTGTTATAATGTTAGGATGTACCAGCGACAATACTTGTTAAACTATAAGATAAAATAAAACAAGCATTGGAAATTCAATGTATCAGTACATCATATACAATAGTAATATATATTACTATTTTTAAGGATGACGGCAATTTTTAACAGTTTCGTTGTCATCAGCAGAAAAAGCACAAATTAATATCATGAGCGAGCTTCTCTTAGCGACGAACGACTCGCTATGATATTTTTCATTTTTTTTTTTTTTTTTTTTTTGCTTTGGTTTTTTTGTCTATTTAGCCATTTTGTCCTTTTTTACTGTTTTTTTGAGTTTTTTTATTTTGTGTTTATATGTTGGTTTTGATATATATATATATATATATATATGTATATATACAAAAATAAAATGTTACTTACCATGGATACAGTGAAGTGGTACTTCTTATCCTCAAATACAACTTCACGGCATTGGTTTCGTCCTCCGTAAAAAGGCATCCAGGAGTTTTCAGTCAGTCTGTATTTCGTGCATTTACTCTTTAATTCCTGTTCTTTCTCAGTCTGCTTACAATAAGTAGTGTCCCCATTCCTCTATCACTTCATATCCGGGATTTTTTTAACCTATCATTTTTGGTAACATGATTTTATCTTTTCATATGCAACTATGAACTTCAAATTTATTTTAAATTTATCTACCTCTTTTAATGCTTAACACCATATATTTTTATTACCGTGATCTGCTTATCTGCCATACGTTTGGCGCAGTTTGCTTAAAATGGCTCTTGCGCCATTAAACCTCACGTAACCAGCAACCAGAGATTTTTAAGTTTTTCTGTCGTTGATTTCGTTTTTTTTTCCTTACAGAGAACTCATTTGCACACATGATAAAGATTCACTAAATCACCATCCAGCACTCCGTACAGGTAGAACCAGCCCTAGATGAGAAAAAATAGTGAGCACTGATCATTTTTTTAATATATATATATATATAATATATATTTATAAACTCTTCTTGAAATTGATAGACTGTCTTTGATTCGTTCACAGAAAGCCATTAATTTTCTTTCTCCGAGTCCATTTGTGCGTGTTGTGTGCAATATTCTCAATGAGGATCCATAGAAATCCACATGTCATACAGATTTTCTGTCAATCATATTTAATTGAATGTCCTTTTAAATGTCATCGGGAGTACCATTTTACTTCACCATCTCTCTAATCTTGCAGGACTTGGTGGGTGAAATACCATCAAATATTAATTTTTTTAAAGACTCATTGGGTTTTTATGAGCATTTACAGTCCTTTTAATTTCCTTTAGTCCTTTTAACTTTCTTTGCTTTTTACATCTGGATATTTCAAACAATTTTTCACATTTTTTACTGCAATTTTAAAATTAAGAACCACTGGTGATTTTAACATTTGATTGGCGCAGTTTAGCCAATCAATGGCTCTTGCTTAACCTCAACCTACTTACCTTCAAGGTGAGTTTCTGAATGAGGCTCTATAGTGATGCTACTTGACGTAAATAGAAAGAAAACAACAAAAATAAATAAAACACTGCCACACAATATTATTACTAACACAAAAAATAACAAGAAAAAAAAAATTACCAGAATGGTGGGTCCTATTAGTACTTTCGATAGTGCTTTCGGAATTTTAGAACACCGTCCTGAATATCGACATCTGAACTGAGAAAATTTCTTCAATATTTAGTCTACAGATCGTGATCTGTGAAAAAATTGACGTAATGAAACAGAAAAGTTACCCCTACCGACAGTAAGAAGCCAAGCATTTCATCTTGAAATTAAAACCTTTCCGTCTCTGGCCCTATGCATCTAAAATTCCGTCCTAGCAGCAGCAGTTGACATGTCAGTCGCGTTTGAAGTATTTGTATCAGATAGGATCCTACGAACTTTGATTTTCCTTACGATTAAATAGAGGGAAGTAATCCGTTTAGGTAGATTCTTATAGGAACTCACCTATTGCAATAGTTCTCATGACACGACTTTGGAAAATTTCTGCAGATCTTCACCACGATCTAGAACCCAAAACCACCCTTCGTTAAAAAAGTTTATTATATATATATATATATATATATATATATATATATATATATATGTATATATATATATATGTATAACGCTTTTTCCCATGTTATCTTGTGAACACGATAACTGGAGTAATTTTGTTGTAAATTTAACCAGCTTGGGATATGTTGTAAAGATAGTGAAAATCTCGGTCGAGTTCGTAGATGGGCTATCCAGCTCAAAGGGGGTGGAAATTTTCATTTTCCCATAATTCCTTTACAATTGAAAATAGAAAGAAAATTCAAATTAGGCGAATTATTGCCTTATCAAAAGGAACAATTTTTGCATTTAAACTTTTTCGATAGCTACAAATGCTTAGAAGTTATGAGCTGAAAAGTGATTTTCCCACCCTTCCCCTCCTCTCCCCCTAACTTAAAATACGTTTTAACCTATGCATGTTACCCCTCGTTGGAAAGCTCTCGTCATTTGCAGTTTCTTCCATCCTCTTTCATTCTTGTAGCTCCAATACTTATGAGAATAGAGGGCAAAATGTTCTTTTCCTTATTATTATTAGTAGAGAAGTATATGCATAACGCTTTCGCCCGTGTTATTTTGTAAACACGATAACTAGAGTAATTTTGATAAGATTTTAACTGGCGACGGATATGTTGTAAGGAGGGTGAAAATCTCGGCCGAGTTCGCAGATGAGCTAACCAGCTCAAAGGGGGTGGAAATGGTGGGGGACTGAAAATTTTATATTCCCATAATTCCCTTACGATTCAAGATAGAAAGAAAATTCAAATTAGGCGAATTATTGCCTTATTACAACAAACAACTTTTGTATTGAAACTTTTTTGATAGCCACAATTTCTTAGAAGTTATGAGCTAAAAAGCCATTTTCAATCCCCTCCCCAACTTATCATTTCCCCATAGCTCTGTTACGACTAAAGATAGAAAAAAAAATTTCAATTAGGCGAATTATCACCTTACGATAGCAAACAACTTTTATACTAAAATTTTTTTGTCTGCTAGAATTCCTTATAAGTTATGAGCTGAAAAGCAATATTCAATACCCCCCCCTCAATTTATCATTTCCCCATAGCTTCGTTAAGATTGAAGAGAGAAAGAAAATTTCAATTAGGGTAATTATCACCATATCATAACAAACTACTTTTATATTGAAAGTTTTTTGACAGCAAGAATTATTTAGAAATTATGAGTTCCCATCAACCACATTCACCTTCACTTTTTATACGGTATAATATATAATTAATTTATGACTAATTGATTTAATTAATTTATAGTTAATATCTTTGTTAAATTTTGTTAATTATAACTGTTAATTGATATACCAGGCTTTGCTCCGGATTAAAATATTTTCATGTTTAATATTTTTAATCTAAAAATTACTATTGTATAAATATTATAATACACAAATCACTTTTCTGATCTAAAACGCTTTTAATTAAAATGAGAATATCAATTGAACCAGACAATTTTTAAAAACATCCGTTTTCTTCCTACGTTATTATTTGTTATATAGGTACTTCAAGTTTTGTTAATAATTACTAAAGTCAATGAAAGGTTTTAATGTATATTTTGAAACAATTAAATTAACTATTTAATTATTCATTAATTTAAAGCGTGAAAATAAATCAATAGCTGGTCCCGATATAAATTATTAAATCGTCTACTTTTAAAATTTTCTTTTAGCATTCTTCCTTCTGGAAACAGTTCTTCGTATTATTTTTGATCAACAAGAATATTGTTACGAATTCAGTTTAAAATTAATTTTGAAAAAAATATTAAAATGAGAAAAACAAATTTATGGAAATGAAAGACATTGCGGAAAAACGTCTTGCTTAATTTTTAATTAAGTGAAATTTTAAGCATCTTTTAGGCTTTGAAAAGTTGAAGGTGACCTTTCTCTTTTCTTAAATAAAAAGTTTGACAAGTTTGATTGAGATCAGTCCAGTGGTTTAGGAGGAGATGTGGAACATACATACATAGCCACAGTGACTTTTATTTAAATTAATATAATTATTAGATAATCATAAGATAAAGATTGCTGGCATATAGTATAAGGCATAAAAAAAGTTTTAGTGGAGTTTTGTAACAATTAATTTTTTAACTTTAATTAAGTAGATAGTTAATTTTAATTAATCAAATAATTTTAATAGTTAATTTGATAATAGGCTTTTTTGACAGAATACTTTAATTTGATATTTAACTAAACATGGCGGGACCATGATTTGTTTAATAAAATCAATATAAAGTAGCCAAAAATAAGAGTTATTAAATAAGAGTTCTCTTTATCCTTTTTGCTATTGAAAAATATCTGCTTAACTTTAAAATTGTTTGGGATTTTCTGCCTGAGTATTTGTTTTAACCGTCGATGGAGATTTAAATTTGCTGTTCAAATTGGCTGCATTCATATCCTATGCTTTAAAAACACGTATTCAATTTGCCACTTACAATGTTCAATAATTTTTATTTTCTTAAGTGTTAAGAATTTAGTGACTATTATCTCTGTAACCAGGGAGTTCTCTAAATGAGCCCATTTTAGTAGTGTTTAAGTGTATCATGTCATGTGGTTTTACCATATGACAAAGTAATGTCCGCAAAATTATATTGTAACCTAGATTAAATAAATTAATTTTTAAATCTAGAGTCCTTCTTCATTCGTGCCAAGAGTCAATTTCTTGCTACTGTTTCAGATAGGCTTGCTTAATGTTATCTAGGAGATATTTGCACTGCTGAGATATTTATTTCTTTGATTCCTACCTGTTGAATGATTATGTGTTGAGATATAAAAAAATTGACCAATGTACTGACCGATAAATCTATCATAACTTTTTGGAATGAAAAATGTAATGATAAAACCTTGATATATAGCAAAAAATCAAATGACATGAAAACTGAATCACAGCGTAAATACTGCAATGTGTAGAAACAATAAAGTCATTGGCTATGTCTGCATTGATCAATATGTATTATTTCATGACTTTTGTAACATTAACGTAAAGGAATCTACCTTTGCCTTCAAGCTTGCCGAAAAGGGATTTTTTAAGTTCAGAGAGCTCAAAGCATCCAGACATTTTCGATAAACTCATAGGCAAAAAATTGAAGGAATCTATCACTCTAATGTGAAGAGAAGTATGAGTGAAAGACATGGCTTTAAATCCGTTGTGGATAACTGCAGGGGGTAACTTGTTCCAGAATCCATGCCAAAACGAACTGCCCATCGAAGCTGAAAAAAATCATTTAATGCATTTCACGAATCAAAACAATCAAATTCAACTAAAAAATGCCAAAAAAAGGAATTACAAGAAAAATTGCTAAAATAAACTCACCCCTTCATGTTGTGCGCTATAGCTGTACATCCTTTGTGTGCAGGAGTGAACAGCCATTGACAATAGTCTTGGCATGCTGAATATCCTCTGAAGATATTTTCATCTCCATTGGCATATTTAACCATAGCAAAATTCACTTCGTGAATACCTGTGGACTGATCAGTTTCAAAATAAAAAAAATATGAAACTCTCTATCAGAAGGCTTTTTGGGTGCAACGACCTCCAGGAAACATTGATGGTAGACTATATTAATTTGCATGAAGGGCATCTTGAAGTTCCGCACCTGTGTGAATTTTGGGGCAGACCCGGCGTACCATAATCTTGCTACCTACAGTGATACATCTGAGAAAAATAATTTTATGTTATATATATATTCTACACAAAATGTTTATATATATATATGTATATACACACAATAACATTTAGACAAAAAATTTTAATTAACCAAAAAATATTACCTTATTACATATCGACTTCTGTCGATTTCCAGAAGTTCCCTTGTGACTTTCGAAACAACTGTCAGCGACAAAGCCTATCACAGTCGGAACAACGCTGGAGTTGGCCTGGGACGCAATCTTTTTTGAGACAGAAGGGACACAAAAACTGACATCTCTCATTTTCAAAATTCATAAAAGGTGTATCACATGACTCGCAATAGTTATCGCTGCCATACAACCATTTTAGGTTCTTAATAACATCATAATGGCCATTGTGCTCCAACTTTATGGCCCCTCAGGGGCACATCTTCAGATGTGACGGGCTTCACGACCCCGAGTTACCCTTGTGTCTGGCCTTCTTTCAAATTTAACCTCCTCTCCACCTTCTGCTTTTGACTTTTCTTTTTCCTTCCCTCGAGGGTAGGCGAGGGAGCTCTCCATGAGAAGCTGTCGCCGCTCTGTTTGCTTCCTGCTTCTCAGGGACAGCAATATACCCCCACGTGTTGGCCGTGCATGGCGACCCATTAGACGGGTGATACATTTCGGTCCCCGGTGTATCAATCGGCCGGTATCCCAGCCACTTGGCTGGTCTGCTCAAGGGGATCATGCGAAAGGGTCACTCCTTGGGCTTGGCGTTAAGGGTGGCACTGTCCCCGGGGGTGACTCCCATCGTATAGGTTCCGGCTAGCACCAAGGTAAGCGCCGAGGCTGGGAATACATAGAGCCGGTGGCTGCCTTTCCTTGTTGGGCTCCGTGGTGGGCGGTGCCGCCGGTCCTGAATCTCAACCAATGTCTTATGGGCAAATGAAAATCTGGTCCCTTCAGTGGGCAACAAATCGCAACTAACACCTCAAAATCAAATTTTCCTACCTTCTTCATCATTAAAAGAGCATCCACTAGTGCATTCCATATTTCATTCCGTGTCACCATTTCTGGTTGAAAGAGCCATAACTGGTAGTATTGGTGATGTAAAATCTACTAAAAAACTTCTATCCGGACTTGCTTGTCAAAGTTCACTGTCGAAAACAATCGGAACAAATAGTCAAACTGAAAACATTTTCCAATATTCCAATAACCGTCTTCCCACATGCATCTTTGAATTCCTCCAAGGGGGTTATCACCTGCGGAGAATTGTTAAATGTTACAACTGAAGAAATCCTTAAAGAGCTGCAAGGTCAGGCGATGAACCATGTACGGCGTTTATCAATACGGAGGGATGGCCAGCTCCTAAATACAAAGCACCTAATACTAACTTTTGACACCGCCAAATTGCCAGAAAATATTAAGGCAGGATATATGCGCCTTTCTGTCAGGACATATATACCCAACCACTCCGCTGTTTCAAGTGCCAACGTTTCGAAAACTTCTTGCCACGGGACACTCACCTGCGCCCGTTGTGCAAAAGTCGGGCATGAAAGTACTGATTGCACCCGTGCAGAGAAATGTGTTAACTGTAAGGGGGAACACACTTCGTTTTCTCGAAACTGTTCTGCCTGGAAACAAGAGAAAGAAATAATTTCCAGAAAAATTAAAAAGCAGATATCTTCACAAGAAGCACGAAAACTTGTAACATCACAGACACCTATACCCAGAAATAGTTACGTTTCTGTAGCAAAAAAATCATCTGCACCATCCGTCCAAAAAAATCACGATATCTGTACTGACCACCTGATTCTATTGCAAGAGCATCTCCTCTAATAACCAACTTGCCGATTCCCTTCTCTCCATCTGTTTCTCCGGTCAGTGAAGACGCTTTGGCCTCGCCTGACTTAACCGATTTGGTTAAAAGCAAATAAAAGCTAAAAAAGGACTCTCCTACTATAAAACCCCCTCAGGGGCTCACCTTCTTTAGGTGGGTACGGGTGTCCCAATCCCGAGGTACCCAGGGATCTTTTCTTATTCCTTTCACCTTTTCTAATTTCCTTTTCCTCATGTCAAGACCACAGATGGTTTGTTTTTATAAATTTTTTCTGACTTATTTAATGACTTTCCTAGTTTTTTGGCACTTTTATCATTTTGATGTTTACTGCATTATTTTGTTTTGATCCTATGTTACTTATGTTGATATTCCTTTTTTCGTTTATTATGCTTTCTGTTTATTTCCCTCGATGGCAAGCGAGGGGGCTCTCCATGAGACGCTGTGTCCGCTTGGTTTGCTTCTCATGGACAGTCAAAAACCCCACGTGTTGGCCGTGCGTGGCGACCCTTTAGACGGGCGGTACACTGCTGGTCCCCTGTGTATCAATTCGGCTGGTAGCTAGCCGCCTGAGTGGTTAGTTTGCTAGGGATCAAGCGAAGGGGTCACTCCTTGGGCTTGGCGTTAAGGGTGGTCACTGTCCCCGGGGGTGACTCCCAGCGTATAGGTTCCGGCTAGCACTAGGGTGGATGCCGAGGCTGGGTGTATCCAGAGCCGGTAATTGCCTTCCCTGGTTGGGCTCCGTGGTGGGCGGTGCCGTCGGGCCCGAATCGTTTCTAATGTCATATGGGTCTCTTAAATCACGCTGTACCGACTTTGACTATTGATGAACTGGCTTCTTATACTCGTTTCCTAATCATTTCATTTGAAAATAATAAATTGCAAAATAAGTCTCCGTTTCTGATTGATAAAGCTCTTAAGAGTATAGGTGGTGAACTGAAATCTGTTAAAAGGTTACGATCAGGTGATCTACTAATTGAAACTGTCTCATCTTTACAAACAAAATCTTTTCTGCTAGCTAAGACTTTTCTCGATCTTCCAGTCAGTATTACACCTCACAAGACATTAAACACTTGCAGGGGAGTAATATCTGAAAGTGAATTACTGGGCACTTCCGAAGATGAAATTCTAGAGGGTTTTTCTGCACAAGGAGTAACTCACGTCCGACGTATCAAAATCAAAAGAGGTACCGAAACATTTGATACTAAACATTTAATTCTTACATTCCGTACAACCATCCTTCCCGCCACTATTAAGGCTGGATATCTGAATTGTAAGGTTCGACCATATATCCCAAGTCCTCTGCGTTGTTTTAAGTGTCAGAGGTTTGGGCACTCAAAAACTAGTTGCCGATCCACTACTACCAATTGTGCACGCTGTTCCGAGTCTGGTCACGAAGATGCATCATGTACTAATCCTGAATTGTGTTATAACTGTAAGGGAAATCACTCAACGTCTTCAAAGAATTGTCCAAAATGGACTGAAGAAAAACAAATCCAGTCTGTTCGAGTCCTTCAAAGGAAATCCTACCAAGAGGCCAGAAAAGTTATAGAAGCCCGTACACCTGCTTCAAACTCTGCATTGTATTCTTCAGCAGTTAAAACTCTCACTCCAATCAATTCACAACAACCAGTTCTGGCTAAACATAAGGTTTCTGGAGTTTCTTCAGTTATAAGTCCCCCTGATGGAAATGACCAAACTATTACTGTCAAGATGAGTGAGTATCTTGCTCTACTGGAAATCAAAAAGTCGTGGGAAGAATCTTCATCTCCTCCTGCACCTAAAAAATCAAAACGAAAGAATAATGTTAAGAAAGACAAGAATAATGCACAGTATTTAAAAGATTCTCCTGTCGGAGGTAATAAAGAAGTAAATAAAACCGATGATAAGGATCAGTTAATTGATTTTAATATCCATCCATCTGACGACTCTTTAAGTGGTATGGATCAGGATCAAGATGACTCAGATTTTAAAAATAAATCTTCCAAGAAGTATACGTCAAAGTTCTTTAAGAAACCTACATAAGTCATCCGGGGTTTTCCTTTTTAATTTTTTAATTCTTTTTCAACTTAATGTCTTTTTGCATTTCCTGGAACTGTCGCGGTTACAGGTCTAGAATTGATGACATCAAGTCAATGATTAATAAGTACCAACCCGTTTGCATTGGTCTTCAAGAAACTTTCTTAAAATCAACAGTGTCTACCAAAGTACGTGGCTATAATTGTACCCGGAAAGATGTTGCTACAGAGATCAGTTCTTCAGGTGGTGTTTGCATATTAACATCGAACCTTTACCCTAGTAATACTCTCTCGCTCCACACGTCCTTACAAGCTGTGGCTGTACAAGTCCATTTCAAATCTCTTCTTACAGTCTGTAATATCTACCTCCCGCCACATGACACCGTCAGTCAATACGATCTCAATCAGTTAATGAATCAGCTTCCAGAGCCATTTATATTGATTGGAGATTTTAATGGACATAGTACGCTGTGGGGCAATACTGACACCAATTCCCGAGGACGACAGATTGAACAGTTAATATCTGACCATTGTCTCTGTCTCCTTAATAAAGACCAGACAACATATTTCCATGAGCCGAGTCGTACTTTCCACTCCCTTGATTTGGCGATTTGTTCTCCTTCTCTATACCCGTTGTTGAGTTTTGATGTTGGAAGTGACCTTTGTGGCAGCGATCACTTTCCATTGCTTCTTTCATACGCTGAAAATAGTGTTTGTGTGACTGAACGTCCACGTAGTTACATTTTTCAGCGCGCAGATTGGAGCAAATTTTCGGAATTGGCAGAGATCACTGATACAATGGTGCAAACTGCAAGTATCAACGATGCTGTTCAAATTGTTACGGAATCGATCCTCCGTGCCGCTGACGCTTCAATCCCGAAAAGTTCTTCAAGACCCCGCCGACTTCGAAGGCCATGGTGGAATGACGCCTGCCGAGATGCGTATAAAAGGCAGAAAAAATTATGGGATAGATTCCGCCGATACCCTACAACGGCAAATCTTATTGCCTTCAAAGGGGCTAAGGCATTTGCTCGCAGAGTTCGACGTCAGAGCCAAAGGGAATCATTTATACGTTACGTATCTTCCATCACTTCATTCACATCTAGTAAAGAGTTATGGAGAAAAGTCAAAGCAGTCAATGGTCTCTATCAAGATTTTACTTTGCCGATATTGAGGATTGGTACTACAGTTTTCTCTTCACCAGAGCATATTGCTCATGTTCTTGGTCATTCATTTGCCAAAGTATCTAGCTCTGATTCTTACTCGTCTGCTTTCAAAGTGATTAGAGATCGAGCTGAAAAAACGCCTATATTTTTTTATAGTGAGCAACATTGTTCATATAATTGTGATTTTAAAATGTTTGAGTTGAGGAAGGCTCTATCTCAGTGTCGAAATACTTCTCCTGGACCAGATGGTATTGCATATTGCATGCTTAATCATTTAAATGACGATTCCCTCTTTAATATTCTTCAGTTGTTCAACCGTATTTGGAAGGAGGGAATATATCCTACAAAGTGGCGAGAAGCTATTGTAATCCCAATTCTGAAACCCGGAAAGGATAGTGCGGACCCTATGAGTTACCGCCCAATTGCCCTTACAAGTTGTTTATCTAAAACTCTCGAACGGATGGTAAATGCCAGATTGGTATACGTTTTAGAGACTAGCAATTTTCTCCCAATTCAACAGAGTGGATTCCGTAAAAAGCGCTCCACTATAGATAATGCTGTTTATCTGGAGACTCAAGTCCGCAATGCATTCCTTAGAAGAACTCATTTGGTCTCGGTTTTCTTTGATATTGAGAAAGCTTATGACCGCACATGGCGCTACGGTATTCTGAAGACATTGGCAAATTTTGGGTTTTGCGGAAATTTACCGATTTTTATTCAAAACTTTTTACTTCTTCGTAGTTTTAAAGTTCGCATCGGATGTACATTGTCCGATTCTTTTATCCAATCTGAAGGCGTTCCTCAGGGCAGTGTCCTGAGCGTCACACTTTTTATTCTCCATATATCTAATATTCTTTTAAATTTGCCTCAGTCAGTTCAAGGGACTCTCTATGTGGACGACCTGCAGATTTCTTGTCAGGGATCAAGTATGCATTTAATTGAACGACAGCTTCAGATTGCTATCAATAATATTCTTACATGGTGCACACATAATGGACATACCATATCTCCTAGCAAAAGTTGTGTTGTTCATTTTTGTAGGAAAAGAGGCCTACATCCAGATCCTGATCTCTATATTGGCAATCAACTCATACCTGTAGTGAATGAAGTGCGATTTCTTGGGATAATTTTTGATCGCAAACTCACTTTCCTTTCGCATATTCGATACCTGCGAAAGAGATGCGAGAGATTATTAAACATCCTAAAGGTTTTATCAAATACTTCATGGGGAGCAGACCGTACTTCTCTTCTCAGAATATACGAGCCTGTAATTCTTTCTCGCATTGACTATGGTTGTGTTGTGTACGGTTCTGCATGTGCTTCTAATTTGAAAAAGATTGACCCTCTTCATCACTCTGCCTTGCGTATTTGTTCAGGTGCTTTTCGCACATCCCCCATTGATAGTCTTTATGTGGAATGTTTTCAAATGCCACTCTCGTTGAGGCGGCAGAAGTTGTCTATCAATTATTATTTTAAAGTCATGTCAGTATCCAACCATCTTTTAAGCTCTCAGCATGTTAGTAGGGCTCTTACTAGACTTTATAATGCTCGACCATCTAAAATACCTCCTTTTCTGGACCGTACCATGCGTATGCTTCATGACACGTACCTTGACGGTTTACAAGTCCAAAAAGATGCTACTTTCTACCACTCACCTTGGAACATACCTTTTATCCAATATGATAATCCTTTTGCTAAATTTAATAAAAATACCACGGCTCCAGTTGTTTTACAACAAATTTTTTATTACCATCGTTGTCAATATTCCGACTACGTCACAGTTTTTACAGATGGTTCGAAGGCAGATGGACACGTAGGATTTGGTGTCATTATGGATGATGCCAGTTACAGCCATATTCTTTCGGTCTTTTGTTCAGTTTATACTGCAGAAGCAATGGCAATCTCTTATGCCTTAAAACTCATCTCTAGTAGTCAATATCGAAAATTTTGTATTTATAGCGACAGTATGAGTGTGTTGCAACAATTGGAACATATTGAAAGTGCCACTCATCCTATTTTATTGAATATAGCAGACACAGTCTATTATTTGAAGAACAAGGGTTTTGATATTGTCTTCTGTTGGACTCCCAGTCATGTGGGTATAATAGGTAACGAGAAAGCAGATTATGTAGCCCGAACAGCTTCTATACCTATAGAACATACAATTCCTCTTGCGGATATACGCAAATCTGTGCAGCACTATATCTTAAATAAATGGCAGGAGACATGGGATCGACAAGTTTATAATAAACTGCACCGTATTAAGCCTTCAATTGTGTTGTGGCCGATTTTTCCTATCCGTGGGTTCGATGTTAAATTAACTCGGCTCCGAATTGGCCATACATGGTACACACACATCTATCTGCTTTCTGGTGATTCAGTGCCTTTGTGTACATCATGCAATGAAGTTCAAACTGTTGACCACATTTTAACAAAATGTCCCGATTTTAATTCTTCTCGTTTAAACTTTTTTAAAACCACTATTTTAGACTTGAATGACTTGGTGGGTGAGACTCCTCACCCGAATTTATTCTCTTTCCTTCGGGATATTGGTTTCCTTTTTCGTATTTAATTCATTTGTTGCGAGTTTATTTGCATAATTTTTTAACTGACATGTTTCTCTCAGTTTTTTTTAAGAAATGTCACTGCTCGTGACATTTCTACACTTTTTCACTAACCTTTTACATAAGATTTTAGACTTGAAGCATCTTTTAACATGGAAGAGACTTTTACGTAGGAAAATTTAAACTTTTGTTTGGCACAGCATAGCCGAAACCGGCTTTTGTGCCATTACACGACAACTTCCATTCCATTCCTACTATAAAACAAATAATACCATCGCCAAAGCAGAAAAGATCTCAAAATTTTACACGACCTCTCACCCTGAAGTTACTAACACTATTCCAACAAAAGTTAACGTATCTACCCATTAGTCTGCATTGAAACCTTTTGCAACCCCTAAACCTACTTCTGTAGACACAGAGCTTCTACCAATGGCAGTTCTCCCTCCGTTGGAACCCCTCAGGGGCTCACCTTCTCTAGGTGGGTACGGGTGTCCCAATCCCGAGGTTCCCAGGGTTCTTTACTCCCTTCCAGTTTATCCTCCCCTTTGCCTTCTGCTTTTTGCTGCTTTCTTCCATCCCTCGACGGCAAGCGAGGGAGCTCTCCATGAGAAGCTGCCCCTCAGGGGCACATCTTCTTTAGGTGTGACGGGCTTCACGACCCCGAGGTACCCTAGTGTCTGATCTCCTTTCTAGTTTTTAGCCTTCCTTTTTGAGTTTCTGCTTTTTTCTTCCTTCCCTGGAGGGTAGGCGAGGGAGCTCTCCATGAGAAGCAGTTGCCGCTCTGTTTGCTTATTGCTTCTCCTGGACAGCAAATTACCCCCACGTGTTGGCCGTGCGTGGCGACCCATTAGACGGGAGGTACATTTCGGTCCCCGGTGTATCAATCGGCCGGTATTCCAGCCACTTGGCTGGTCTGCTCAAGGGGATCAAGCGAAGGGGTCACTCCTTGGGCTTGGCGTTAAGGGTGGTCACTGTCCCCGGGGGTGACTCTGAGCGTATAGGTTCCGGCTAGCACCAAGGTAAGCGCCGAGGCTGGGAATACCCAGAGCCGGTGGCTGCCTTCCCTTGTTGGGCTCCGTGGTGGGCGGTGCCGTCGGGCCTGAATCCCAACAAATGTCGTATGGGGAAAAAAAATCTGGTCCCTTCAGTGGGCAACAAATAGCATCTAATTCATCAAATTTTCCGACCTTTTTTCTTATCAAACGAGTATCAACTAGTGATGAATCATTTCATTCCGTGTCTCCATTTCTTGTTGAAAAAGCCATAACTGGTAGTATCGGTGACGTCAAATCTACTAAAAAACTTCGATCCGGCGACTTGCTGGTCGAAGTTCAGTCTAGAAAACAATCTGAACAAATATTGAAACTAAAAAAATTTTCAACTATTCCAATAACTGTCACTCCACATGCATCTTTGGATTCCTCCAAGAGAGTTATCACCTGCGGAGAATTGCTCAATGTACCAACAGAAGAAATCCTTAACGAATTGCAAGGTCAGGGGGTGAGCCATGTACGGCGTATATCAATACGGAGGGATGGCCAGCTCCTAAATACAAAGCACCTAATACTCACTTTTGACTCCGCCAAATTACCTGAAAATATTAAGGCCGGATATATGCGCCTTTCTGTCAGGACATATATTCCCAACCCACTCCGCTGTTTCAAGTGCCAACGTTTCGGACATTCGAAAACTTCTTGCCGCGGGACACTCATCTGCGCCCGTTGTGCAGAAGTTGGGCATGAAAGTACTGATTGCACCCGTGCAGAGAAGTGTGTTAACTGTAAGGGGGAGCACACTTCTTTTTCTCGAAACTGTATTGCCTGGAAACGAGAGAAAGAAATTATATCCACAAAAATAAAAAAGCAGATATCTTATCCAGAAGCAAGGAAACTTGTAAATTCGCAGACACCCACTCCCGGAAATAGTTACGTTTCTGTAGCAAAAAAATCATTTTCTGCACCATCCGTCCAAACAAATCCGGATGCCTCTGCTGTTACTTGTTCGAAACCATCTGATTCTACTGCAAAAGCATCTCCTCTAGTAGCCAACTTGCCAATTCCATCCTCTCCATCTGTTGCTCCGGTCAGTGAAGAAGCATTGGCTTCGCCTGACTTCACTGATTTTCAACTTGTTAGAAATAAAAAGAAGCTGAAAAGGGATTCACCAACTAAAACAAACCATAGCATCACCAAAGCAGAAAAGATCGCAAAATTTAACTCCACCTCTCACCGTGTAATAACTAAACCTATTCCAACAAAGGATAACGTATCTACCCATAAATCTACATTGAAACCTCTTCCAACCACCAGACCTACTTCTGTTGACATTGAGCTTTTACCAATGGCTGTCCTCCCTCCATTGGAAAAAAAAATTTTACAATCTCGGGAATCGGATGCTGATGCTGAGATGAGCTCCTCCTCTGCATCAGAAGAGGATGCCTTAGAGTACAACATGTCGGAGGATTTGGAAGACTCGCCTGCAGTTAACAGTCCTCCACCCTCTTCCAAACCACAAAAAGGAGACAAATACAAAAACAGGTAGCATTATTGCTTCTGTTTTGTACATTGTTAGTTTAAAAAAAATATTCTAAAAACAAACGACCTACGCTGAATTGTTTTCTTTTAAACTAACTTGTTTAGTTCTTTAATATTTTAAACATTTTCTCTGTATAGATTTCGTCCTTCGAATTTTATTTGGTCTTTGCCCACCATGTGATATTTTAGACATATTTTACTTCTGATGTATTTTAAAACTTGCATGTTTTTATCTCTTTTCATCCTTCATCTATCCATTTTTGGTAACATGATTTATCTTTTCATCTGCAACTATGAATTTCAAATTTATTTTAGAATTTTATATACCTCTTTTATTGTAACACCATGTATTTTATTACCGTGATCTTGTTTATCTACCATACGTTTGGCGCAGTTTAGCCAAAAATGGCTCTTGCGCCATTAAACCCCAACCAACCATGAGAAGCTGTTGCCACTCTGCTTGCTTCTTGCTTCTCATGGACAGCCAAAACCCCCACGTGTTGGCCGTGCGTGGCGACCCTTTGGACGGGTGGTGCACTGTTGGTCCCCGGTGTATCAATTCGGCTGGTATCCTAACCGTCTGGTTAGTTTGCTAGGGATCAAGCGAAAGGGTCATTCTCTGGGGCTTGGTGGTAAGGGTGGTCAACGTTCTTGGAGATGACTCTGAGCGTATAGGTCCCGGTTAGCACCAAGGCAAGCGCTGGGCTGGAAATCTCCAGAGCCGGGTGGCTTACCTTCCCTTATTAGGCTCGGTGGTGGCGGTGCCATCAGGGGCCTGAATTTGCATTGTAATCTTGTATGGGCGGGAAAAACTCTCCCTTCAGTGGGCAGCATATTGATCAGACAAAACAAGTTGATAAATCTTTTGACATTTCTTTTATTATAGGCAATTGCGACCAATAGCAGGACCTTTCATACTGTTTCATACGTTCCTTGTTGAAAGGCTTTGGCACCGAATCTTAGTACAACAAAATCGACTCGAAACTTCGCTCTGGGGACTTGCTTATAGAGGTTGCAACTCGTAAACAAGCCTAACAAATTGTCCAGCTGAAATCTGTTGATACTATCCCTGTGAATGTTACTGCGCATGCAACCTTGAACTCCTCTAAGGGTGTTATATCTTGCGGAGAACTTTTGAATGTTCCGATGGAGGAAATTTGTAAGGGATTTCAATCTCAAGGAATAACTCATGTTCACCGTATCAAAATCAAAAGAGATGGACATCTTATTGATACTAAGCATTTAATCCTAACTTTTCACTCCTCAAAAATACCAGAGTCTGTTACAGCTGGCTACATCAAATTGACAGTTTGACCTTACATTCCTAACCCCTTGAGATGCTTTAAATGCCAGCGATTTGGTCATTCGAAAGCTTCCTGCCGTGGGACTCTCACTTGCGCCCGTTGTGCGGAAGCAGGTCATGACAGTTCTGATTGTAATTCATCTGAAAAATGTGTTAATTGCAAGGGTTCGCACACTTCCTTCTCCCGCTTATGATCTGCGTGGAAATTTGAAAAGGAAGTAATTGCTGAAAAAGTAAAAAAAAAGATATTTCATTTCTCGAAGCCAGAAAAATTGTTAAGTCTCGCACACCAACTCCTGGAACTAGCTATGCTGGTGCAGTGAGGAAGAAACATGAGACTACAAGCCCTCGAATCCTCCCTACAATCTTGCCTTCTGTTCCCTTTAAAGCATCATATACACCTTCCGAAAACTGTCCCAGATCTATTGACCCTGTTTTAAAACTCTCTTTAATCGCTATTCGCAATGAAACTGTTTCATCTCAATCCAAACTTCCGGAAAGTAACAAAAATCCACCTGACTTCTCCGATTTCAAAACTGTCACCAATAGAAAAAAACTCAAAAAAGATTCTCAGGTTAATATGGATAACAAAACTGACAATGCATCTCAGAATTACAAAACCCCAGAACTTCCAGACAAAGAAAAAGTTTCTAGTTTGAAGTTAGGGAAAAATTCATCTAGGCAAGTTTCCAATTCTGTCATCAAAACAAGTCATACTACAGCCACTAATGATGGTACTAAATCTCGTGTTCATTCTGTTGACACTGTGCTTCTCCCTATGGCTGTTCTCCCTCCATTAGAAAAAATACTTTTACAGTCTCGGGAATCTGATGCTGATGCCGAGATGAGCTCTTCTAGTGCATCAGAAGGCGACACCCTTGAATATGATATGTCGGAAGATCTCGAGGACACGCCTGAAAATGTTTGTCCTACAACTTTGCCTCCACCCTCTACTGCACGGAAGCGGTAGTTTTTTTTCTCACTTTTTACCCAGTTCATACACAAATGCTTTTGTTTCCGCTTTTATTGTTTTGCTAAAGCAAATTTTGTCTTTTTACTGAAAACGTTACGCTGAATTTTTTAACTCTTGACTCGGTTCGACGTCTTTTATCTTGTCTATAAACTTTATCTAGTATTTCACTTTTATATTGCTTGATTTTAATTACTTATATATCATGCGAAAGTGACATTCTTTTAGTACTTTAAGCACCTTTTGTATGACACCGTGTTCCTGTTTATCTATCATGTGTTTGGCGCAGTTTAGCCAAAAATGGCTCTTGCGCCATTAAACCCCAACCAACCAACCCTCCGTTGGAAAAAAGAATTTTACAATCTCGGGAATCTGATGCAGATGCCGAGATGAGCTCCTCCTCTTTTTCAGAAGAGGATGCCTTAGAATCTAACATGTCAGAGGACTTGGAAGACTCACCTGCAGTTACCAGTCCTTCACTTTCTTCCAAACCTGAAAAAGCAAACAAATACAAAAACAGGTAGCATTATTGCTTCTCTATTTTGTACTTTGTTTGCTTGTTTTTTAAAATAATATTTTGAAAATAAAATGACCTACCCTGAATTGTTTTTCTTTAAACTAACTTGATTAGTTCTTTAATATTTTAAACATTTTACTTATATAGATTTCGTCCTTGGAATTTTATTTGGTCTTTGCCCACCATGTCATATTTTAGACATATTTCACATATCATGTATTTTAAAACTTGCATTTTTTTTCCTCGTTCATCTTTCCCTTTTTGGAAACATGATTTTATCTTTTCATATGCAACTATGAATAATTTCAAATTTCTCTTCGACTTTTATCTACCTCTTTTACTATAACACTATATATTTTATCACCGTGATCCTGCTTATCTACCATATGTTTGGCGCAGTTTAGCCAAAAATGGCTCTTGCGCCATTAAACCCCAACCAATCAACCAAACCTCACACAACCAACCAAGCTCCCACCTTATGTTCATAGGTCATTATTTTTTGATGATTTTCAGATCCATTGTTCAAGTACGCACATTTTTTTATTGAACGGCAATTGCAAACTGCTATAAAATCTATTATAGAATGGGCTGATGAAAACGTTTTCGTTTTTTCCTCACAAAAGACAACATGCACCCATTTCTGCAAAGTCCTTGACTTTCATCCTGCTCCAGTAGTTTTGCTAAAAGATGCAACCATTCCGGTTGTGCCAGTCATAAAATATTTAAGCATTCTATTTGACTCTAAATTAACTTTCCGTTCCCATATTTCCCATTTTAAAAAAATGTATTCAATCTTCAAACATTTTAAAAGTTTTATCAAATACAACCTGGGGTTGTAAAAGTTCAACTCTTTTAAAAATTTACAAGATTGTGGTTTTATCCAAACTTGACTATGGTTGCGTGATTTATGGTTCAGCGGCAAAGTCAGTCCTTCAGTAGTTGGGCACTGTTCACCATCAAGGACTTCGCCTAGTATCAGGAGCTTTTCGAACTTCTCCGGTTCAAAGCTTATACGTAATTACTGGAGACCCATGTTTGAAGTTACGACGCGAGAGATTTTCTCTCAAATGCTATTTTAAAATAAAACGAAATCCCTCTCATCCCTCATCTGAAAAGGTTA
>BGPR01027930.1:0-11625 GCA_013235015.1 Araneus ventricosus
GAGACAAATTACCTTGTTAGCCTGCCAAACAGGAGGGAAAAATCCCAGATTTTCCACATAAATTTATTGAAACCCTATCACAAAAGGGCAGAAATTGTAAATGTCTTATTGAGCGAACCTGTAGGCCCTGAGCCAAATGACGTGGATTTGGAAATTGTATATCCAAACGCAAACCCAGATATTTACGACTTTGACGAAATAGTAAGAGAGGGTAGTTTAAAAGAAAAATGCACTCCGGAGGAGTTAGGAGAGTTAGAAAGGGTTCTGAACCGTCATAGGAAATTGTTTTCTAACGATCCAGGTCGAACCGACTTAATCGAACATAACATTGTATTAATTTCAGATCAGCCTATTCGAATTAGACCTTATAGAACGTCACCTCGCCAAACAGAGATCTTGAAGCAAGAGATTAAACGCATGCTAGATTTAGGGGTAATCGAGGTGGGAGAATCAGATTTCAGCAGCCCGTTAATCTTAGTTGAAGCACCGGGAAGAGATCCGCGCCCTTGCGTAGATTATCGGAAGTTAAATTCAGTAACCCGTGCAGAATACTTTCCCTTGCCGAACATTGAAGAGAGAGTTGAAGCAGTCGCCAGCGCCAAATATATTACGGTCATTGATCTGACGAAAGGTTACTGGCAAATTCCGTTGTCACCACAGGCACAGAGATATGCTGCATTTTCGACACCATTTGGATCTTACAGACCGTTGACCATGCCTTTCGGACTACTAAATGCGCCTTATTGCTTTAGTAAGTTCATGGCAACCTTGTTACAAGGGTGTGAGCAGTATTGCGTGCCGTATCTGGATGATATTGCCATTTTCTCTAACACATGGCAAGACCACATGAAGCATATAGATGAGATTTTGGGTAAAATCGCGAGGGCCAAACTCAAAATTAAACCAGTTAAGTGCAAATTTGCACAGGATTGCGTAAATATTTAGGTCACATGGTAGGGAGGAGGTTGTAGATCACCGAGAAGCAAAATTCAGCGGTTTTGGATTTTCCCACGCCCCCGTTCAAAAGAACTGAAATCAGAAAAATTCTAGGCAGCCGTTGCGTACTATTCGTTATATTGAAAACTACGCAACGTTGGTCGAACTATAACGCGCACTTAAAACGCGGAAGGAAAGCGTCGAGTGGACGGAAGAAATGGAGAAGGCCCTAGAAAATGTGAAAGGTAAACTGACGCATAAACCCGTATTGTTTGCACCAGATTTTAAGAGGGAATTCATTGTGCAAACGGATGCATCCGATCTCGGAGTTGGAGTTATTTTAACACAAAGAATAAATGGGGAAGAACATCCAATCTTGTATTTAAGTAGGAAATTTTCAGGTCCCGAAAAACGTTATAGCGCGACAGAACGAGAGTGCGCAGCCATCATTTTTGCCATCAAGAAACTACGTTATTATCTTGATGGACAGAAATTCAAAATAGAAACGGATCACAACCCATTAGTCTGGCTCAAAACGAATGCCGGGAATAATCCCAGACTAATGAGGTGGGCTTTAGCCTTGCAACCGTTTAACTATACAATTGTGCACAGGCCTGGGAAGGAAATTGCCCATGTCGACTGTTTGAGCAGACTATAGACTGCAAATCTGAAAAATTGTAAATAAAATTTTGTGTAATTTGTATTTCTATTCTTAGTATAATTTAGGTGTAAATAAATGACGTAGGAATAAAAACTTAGGAGTAGGTTTAGTCTAGCCTCTTTTGTCTGTTAGATTGATTATCGATGTAGAATTGTGGAGCCTTTTGGCCCCGAAATTCCTCTTTTCGTAGGGGGTGCTGTGAAGATTTCAGAACAGCGGCTAAAATCGGCCCCGCCAAATTAGACACCTGGGCCTGTCGGCAAAACTCCACAAGAGAATTCGTACAAAGAGCTTCTTTTCACTCCATATCTAGTGACACTTGGCACACAAAGCCTTTTCGGAAACTCCCAATTAAGAAGGAGTGATGGATGTCCGTTCTCAGTTGAACTGAGACACGACGGTCCATAAAAGAGACCGCTAATAGCCAAGACTGTCACTGGAGATAAACGAACCGCCTGGTGAAAGGAAGACCTCATTGGTGGACCTCACGAATTGGGGCGGAAAACTTCACTTGTTGGGCGGACCTCGTCCCTAGAAAAATGAAGATTTAAGCAGCAACGGGGGGGAAGGAGAGAAGAGTTGATTGTGATCGGTGATCATTTTTTTTTTGATCGGTTTCCGATCTTAGCATTCGTTTTTGGAGTGCTGGATCTTCGGATCTGTGGTAGAAGAACTGAGTCCCTTGCGGTCAGTTGTGAAGCAGAGTTCAGAAGCTGTACGCTTCGCTTTAACTGTTTGAGGAGAGCATAGCTCTCGGAACTGAACTGTTCGAGTTTATTCGATATGAGCGGATGCTCATGAACTTTCAATTATTGAACATTCAAAAAAATTTCAGTAGAGCCGTTGCTCTAAGTGACTGGTAATTCAACCTGCAGAGGCGGTCTCAAACACCATCCTACAAATTTACTCACGTCTGTAATATTCTGTATATAACTTATTATTTATTCTGTAATCTATAATAATCAAGATACCTCGAGTAACTTTAAAATAAAAGTATTAGAATTGATTCTAGTCTAGCTGTTGACTCACGCTACCCGTGGTCTCACGACGTCACACTGTCTGTCCACTTTCTTTTGAACACTGTAACTCGAAAACTGGATTTCTGGCATTGGGAAATTTTGCCACATCCTTCCTACAGTCCTGATTTGGCACCTTGTGACTTCCATTTACTCTCCAGTGTAGTGTTGGGATTCCTGGATTTGCTCTCGCCAACAGAGGGCGCTGCCATCGCCGATGGTCGGAGATTGTTTTTGAATGAGTTCAGTTGTGAACTCAGGGGTGAACGAACGGTGGGGATCGCAACGGAAACGTAAAGTGTTGTACTTTTTGTCTTTAAGTTGCTGGCCGTGAAGGGTCACAACATTTCTTCTCGTTGTGCTGTTTCAATGTGTCGTCCGTATGTACTGTTTGAGCTGTTCTTCATGTTTCTGCGTCTAAAATAAACTGTTATTTTGTTATTATCGTGGAGCATTAATATTCCTTTACACAAGAACTGTGAACAGGACTGTGTTATAGTTGGACCGAAAGTGAACAGACTAATGTTCTAGGTGGACTTGCTTTAGAACAGGTCTTTGCGAAGAAGAGCAGGAATGGCAACAAGATGGAAGACACGTGCCTTCTTTTTTTTCGTTCGGTGAGTTGTGTTAGAGAGATGAAGGATAGATGTGAGTTGATGATCCCTTTTTTTTGGATCCCTGTTTCTTACAAGCTGCTGCCTGATGTTCGAATCATGTCTTTCGTGAGATGAATTGAAAGCCACTTCCATGAGCTTTTAAGGTTATTATTCCAATGACTTCAGCATCGCATTTGTCTCTACGAGAAGTGTAGCTTGATGGAGATCTCGGCTTCGAGTCAATGATTTTCACTCTTAGCATGCGTTGGTAAGACTTTTTCACTTTCTCGTATACGAAGTATACAAAGAGAAAGTATTGTAATCGTCAAAAAATTCGAACTCGAGATTTTGACGGATCTCCACGTTTTAGACCTCCCTCAGTCCGAAAAACACAATTTTGGAATTATGTCTGTCTGTGTGTGTGTCTGTGAACACGATAACTCGAAAACTATTAGAGCTACGGGGATGAAATTTGGTATGTGGTCTTTAAACATAATTTGTAGGTTTCTATCAAATTTTGGACAAAATCCGTCAACGGGAAGTCTGTCTGTCTGTATGTTCGGGGTCATGCGAACGCTATAACTCAAAAACTTGAAAAGCCAGATGGATAAAATTTTATACACAGTTTTATCGTCATGAATGTAGGTCCGTATAAAATTTTGGGCCAAATCCGTCAAAGGGTTGACTGTCTGTCGGTCTATATAATCGCATACTTGTTCAGTTTTGAAACTAACTCCCTGCGCATGCCTGCTAGTGGCAATGCCTGTGCAAGGAAGGGACGCTCCGAAACTTGGCAGTTTGCCAAAAACCAATTCTGGCGCGATTTTGTAAGGAAGCAAACCTTTAGGGAGTCTCGCCAGGTCCTGTTGCGCAAAAGAATGCGCAGGGGATTTGAATTTGTTTTCATCCTTCAAACCACGCGTGGTTTACTTGCGACGGAAGTTTATTTGACGTCTTTTATTATTCTAGTTTTCTCTACATGTGTTAGGAGTATACGAGAAAGTTTAGGGGAGACCACTCCCGCTGGTTTCAACTGCAGTTGAAGCTTCTTTTTCCCATGTTGCAACATTTTATACTAGTTAATAATATTCTCTGACAACGTACGTATCACTATAATGAATCATTTTTTAGAGGAACGACACATATTTTCATACACGTGTTTTGATGACTCTTACAGATTGTGATGTGTACACAGTAATGCCGTGGAATAAATGTTATTAAATAGTGTTTTTCTTGTTTACTCATTGGTGTGCTCTTGCCTTTGGTGCACTAACCATTATTACGATCATCGTGCCATTTATCATGTATTTGTTTTTCAGCTATAGGGTTAGGCCCAGCTTAAATTTTTAGTCACACCATTACAAGAACCAACACTAAAGGCCACGATTGTCCCATCCAGCTTGAAAAGCATTTTCGAACACAACAGCTTCTACTTCGTATGATGACGTTAAAAACCAGCGGGAGTGGCCGCAACTAAATTTCCTCATTCCTCAAAAACTCTCGTATAGCCGCACCCTCGCACGGATAAAAAATTCGAATCTTCTATATTCTTAGAACGCAACAAGTTTCTCCAGCACACGTGAAAACAATAAAACAAACGGAAATGAAACCGAGCAGGTTCAGAAATCGCCAAAACGGAGAAAAAGGAGCCGAAAGGGAAGAAAAAAGCGCCAAGCAGGAGTCATTAAGCATAAGCCTTTCCTCATGAAGCCGATGAATATCATGCACAGAGATTGCTTCCAGTACGCATGCGCGTGGTGGTCACGGATTTGCTCCAAAGTAAAAAAAAAATGAATATGCAATTTGAACACCTCTTTTTTAACCGATTGAGATGAAAATTGGGAACAGATCTATAATTAATGTTAGCATCCGTGATACCAATTTTTATTTATCTAAGCCAAAGGGCTTATGAGATATAATTTTTACAAATATGCGATTATACGGACCAATAGACAGTCAACTCTTTGACGGATTTGACCCAAAATTTGATACGGACCTACATTCCTGATGATAAAACTGCGTACCAAATATTATCTATCTAGCTATTCAAGTTTGTGAGCTATCGCGTTGACATTAGCATGTTACAAAATACCAAACAAAACTCGTACCATTACTTTACATTACCAAACAAAAATCGTAAAAGCGTGAGACGCTGAAAAGAATAGGAGAAAGATATAAAACCAGCGCCTCACGCTTTTACGATTTTTGTTCTGACCTCCAGATTTTTGAGAAAAAATTATTTATTTTCTTTTTTAATGCATTGGTAAAAGTGTTTTTTTAATATTTATTACGAGTTATCGTGTTCAGATATCCACGAATAAACTGACCGATCGACAGACGGTCAACCCTTTGATGGATTTGGTCTAAAATTTGATACGGATTTACAAGTCTGGTGATGAAATATATCCCAAATTTCAACCATCTATATCTTTCTGTTATGGTGTTCACATGCACGCGGACGGAGAGACAAACTACCTGTTGACGAAGTTCATCCAAAATTTGAAAGAAATTACAATTTTGGTACTAAGACCACGTACCAAATTTCATTCATCAATTTCGTTCCGTTTCTGAACAATCGTGTTCACAGACAGACTCAGAAATTCAGACAATTGCTTTTTCGGACTCGGGGAGGTTTAAATGTGGAGATCAGTGGCGAATCCAGCGGGGGGAGGCTATCGGGCTACACCCCCCAGAGCCAAGCCAGAATTCTTGATATTATTTATAATAATTAAAACTGTTTCTTCTTAATTTCCCTCTTTAAAAAATGATAAAAACATTTCAACATTGCTTTCTGGCTTGGACAGGCTCGAAAATTTTCCTATTTTTGTAGTCTTTCCACTTGTACTTGTAGTTTTGACGGGGTCGAAGACATTTTTTGGCTACTTATTTCATTGTAATTTTTATTAAATTATCGAAAGTATTGTATTGTTCTTTATGATTCTTATTGCCAGGTGAGTAAAGTCTGTAAAGTTAAAGAGTTTGGGTTTACTTTAGCCTTGAGGTTTGACATTCGTCACGACGATACAAAATTTTTATGACCTCAGCACCCCCCACCCCCCAGACTCGAATCCTAGATTCGCCAGACGCCCTAAATGTTTGCTTCCTTACAAAATCTCGCCGCCAGAATTGGTTTTTGGCAAACTGCCAAGTTTTCGGAGTATCCCTTCTTTGCACAGGCATTTACGCATGCGCATGGAGTTGAACAAATATGCTATTATACAGACCGACAGACAGTCGACCCGTTGACGGATTTGGCCCAAAATTTTATACGGACCGACATTCATGACGATAAAACTGTGTACCAAATTTTATCCATCTGACGTTTCAAGATTTTGAGTTATAGCGTTCGCATGACTTTGGACATACAGACAGACAGACTTCCCGTAGACGGATTTTGTCCAAAAGTTGATAGAAACCTGCAAATTATGTTTAAAGACCACATATCAAATTTCATCCCCGTAGCTCTAATAGTTTTCGAGTTATCGTGTTCACAGACAGACACACACACACACACACAGACAGACAGAAAGACACACAGACATAATTCCAAAATTGTGTTTTTCGGACTGAGGGAGGTCTAAAACGTGGAGATTCATCAAAATCTCGATACCGACGTTTTTTGACGACTACAATACTTTCTCTTTGTATACTTCGTATGCGAGAAATAAAATTGTAGATAAAGTTTGCATTGATAGAACATTTACGCAGAACTGGCAGTGGTTTTTAAATCTTGAAACCTGCCTGTTTTCACTCCAAAACAATACCTACGATATAAATTTCCCGACATGTTTTTTCATCATTTCCTACGTTCCGAACACGCTTTGCCATTCGTCATTTTGCAGGAGCTCCTCTGACTAAAAACGCCCGAAGTTTCGTTAGTGTAAATGTTTTGGATACTTTGCTCATCCATCATAAGTTGGATCCTCGCCAAACGTCAGTTTTAACGCCAATATTTAATTTTCCTTTAATGCCATACAAACGGTGGGCCGAAGCAGCTGTACTCTGTGAGATGATGTCATTTAATGAACGTGCGTGTGTTATGTTTAGGGCTGTGGGAATAATAATTTTGGCTTGCCATCAACGTGGTGGAGTTCGAAATTCTTCGAATGCTCTAAGAATGTTATATAAAATGAAAAAGGGTTTGAAACTATGCAAATTCTTCGGTTCGTGATATGTTTTACGCTACTGCGTTAGGAGTTTCGTTTGGCTAATTTTTAGTACAGTCGACGCTCGTTATAACGACCACACGTTATAACGACCACACATTATAAAGACCACTCCATTATAACGACCAGTGATAAAATCATCAACTGTGTTTCCCTATGTTCTATGTTATTTTACTTTCGGTATAATGACCGTAAATCCCAATACAACGTCCGAATTCAGCGAACACTCTTCCCGGTATTTTTCCAAAAAAAACATGTTTCTTTACAGTAAAGTAGAACACCCTTTATTTTTTACTTTAAAATCTGTTTTAGAAATATATTTTTAATTGATAAAATTTTATTTTTAATACCAATGATAAAAAATAAGTTGAGTATTTAGTCGAGCAGACGAGCGTCGACTGTATATTCGTTAAAAATAATTTCAAAATGTATCAAAAGTATAAATGAAAATTCTACAAATGTACAGTTTTTTATTTTTCAACAGAAGTTGTATGAATCTATAAGAATGAATGTAAAAATCATTTTAAAAATTAGAAAAAATTATGAACTGTATAAAAAAATCACTTAAAAAATGTAATTTCTCCATTGAAGTGTACCAACATTTTTTTTCCTAGTAAAAAATGTCGTAACTGTACAAATGTACGGTTTTTTATTTTTTAACAGAAGTTGTATGAATCTATAAGAATGAATGTAAAAATCAATTTAAAAATTTAAAAAAATTATGAATTGTATAAAAAATCACTGAAAAAACGTAATTGCTTAATTGAAGTGTACCAACATTTTTTTTCCTAGTCAAAAATGTCGTAACTGTACAAATGTACAGTTTTGTATTTTTCAATAGAAGTTGTATGAATCTATAAGAGTGAATGTAAAAATCATTTTAAAAATTAGAAAAAAAATTAAGAAACATAATTGAAGTGTACCAACATTTTTCCTAGTCAAAAATGTCGTAATTGTACAGTTGTATTTTTCAACTAAGTTGTATGAATCCTAAGATTGAATGTAAAATCATTTTAAAAATTAGAAAAATTATATGATTGTATAAAAATCACTAAAAAAAACGTAATTGAAATTATACCAACATTTTTTCTAGTCAAAATACGTAATTGTACAACTTACACTTTGAATTTTCAATAGAAGTTGTATGAATCTATAAAAATTGAATGTAAACATCATTTTAAAATTAGAAAAAAATTATGAATTTAAAAAAAATCACTAAAAAAAAACATGTAGTGAAGTGTACCAACAATTTTTTTCCCTAGTCAAAATATGTCGTAACTTTGACAAATGTAGTTTGTGACATTGTACAAATGTATAGTTTTGTATTTTTCAACAGAAGTTGTATGAATCTATAAGAGTGAATGTAAAAATCATTTAAAAATTTTTTTTAAAAAATTATGAATTGTATAAAAAATCACTAAAAAAACGTAATTGCTGAATTGAAGTGTACCAACATTTTTTTTCCTAGTCAAAAATATCGTAAGTCAATAATTTTACTATCCAGTTATTAAATTACTCGAAATAAATTAAAAAAATGATAGTCTTACGTATATGAATCACTAGAATATACTTCTGAATAGATAGTGCAAAAAATCGTTGGAGACATTTTATGTTTAATGTTCAATTACTAATATTTTCATTTATATTTTTGAGCAGGTTAACTGAAAATCTGACTAAATTTCAACAATTTGTTCACGTTATCAGTTAGTTACTATGGTATTATTTGTAATAAGAGAAAAAAGCCACTGGTAAAGCCAAGAACAAAAGAGTAAATTTATCTGCTTTTAATAATCTATTCAACAAGGCCGTGTTAGCTATAATCATACATTTTATGTATTGCTAACTAATTTTTTATTAACAAGCCATTTGTTGAAGATACCTGAAAGCGTAAGATTTTCTATAAAAATAAGCGTTAATTTACTTTAAGAAACATTTAGTAAAATCACTAGAACTATAATCATAAGCCTTGGTATAATAGTATTCATAATGAAGGATAATTCTGTTACATAAGTTAAAGCCGAGCACAAGCTTTCAATTTAAAATTACACGAATTGTTGACAGTGTTTCTCCGTCTTTATCGTATTTACCCTTTTTTTTTTCAACATTACTATCTGTACTTGCATTCAAAAGCTAACTCAGGGCTGGTTCTAGAGTACTCGACGCCGTGTGTTAAATTATTGTATCGCCCCCTTCTTGTAAATATGGTATATTGGTACATGTGCTAAAAGATTTAACTATAATTATTGACAATAATTATTAACTATATTTATTAACTATACTTATTAAGTATACTCATTAACCATTGGCTTATTAGATTATTATTCCATTGGCTTTCCTTTCTATTGCGTTCCAGCCATATAATGCGCGCGAATTTTCAAACTTATGACTATGAAATAGCGCCCCTACACGCTCGGCGCCCTGTGCTAAGTGCTGCCGCTGCAGAAGCCGTACGCTAGGATACTGCTTTTGCATTTACAACAGTCGCAGCCATATAATCTCCCGGATTTTAAAATTTATGACTATGAACTGGCGCCCCTACACGCTCGGCGCCTTATGTTAAATGCTGCTGCTGCAGAAGCCGTACTACATGCTCGGTGCCCTATGCTAAGTGCTGCCGCTGCAGAAGCTCTATGTTAGGATACTGCTTTTGCATTTTCAACAGTCGCAGCCATATAATCTCCCGGATTTTCAAATTTATGACTATGAACTGGCGCCCCCACACGCTCGGCGCCCTATGCTAAGTACTGCCGCTGCAGAAGCCGTACGCTAGGATACTGCTTTTGCGTTTTCACCAGTCTCTGTGGTATAAGCTACTCTCTCGCTTAATGGCTACTTGATGGCTACAGATATAGCGCATTTTACGTACACGTTTAATCATTGAAAAAGAATTAGACAACATATGAAACTATGATTTATAGCCAAGTGTACATTAGCCAACAAAATACACTTTCATTTATTTTTACTGAGCAAACTTTTATGTTTAAGGAGCAGAAAAAAATGAATAAAATTACACATCTGATACATAAGTTTCATAGATATTTAGCTATCTGATATATTTGCTTAAATCACGCAATTTATATTTTGATAAACATCTGCATGCTCAAACATACACGCACTCGCGACTGCATATTTTGAAGTGAAATTAACCCACATATGTGTTGCAGTCGACAAAATGCTAATAGCATAGCTCTTCAAACCGCAGAACAACAATTTTACACACACAATCGCATTCGGTTCATTAGTTTCAGATCTCTTCATTACGGCAGCTAATTTGAAGCCTCAACTTTCTCCTCCCAGGCAATCGGAACTTCATTTCACTTCTCTTTATTCTGCCAACTTCGTTTTTGAACTGCACTTAATTAATAACACAAATGAACTTATTAGATGTCGAAACCACTCATTTGTTAAACACAGCTATTGACATAACTTCAAATCCCTTAATTTACGCCTAAACACACTTTCATCTTCGTCTTTTAATTTAGCACGCCCTAATGAACACGGTTCTCAACAATAAGCAGACGCAGCACGCAAATCACTTAAAGGATCGTCATCATCAGGTTTCCATAATCGTCTTGATGAGTTCTGCACACAAATCCGCGATCATTTGCAGCGAACGGCGGTTGCCTTTAATTATGCGAGCGTTTTGGCAGAGCTAATTGGAAGTGTCGACTATCGATCCGCGCACCGACAAGTGAGAGATGTATCCGAGATACGTCGGCACATTATCTCTCGGAAGATTGAATGCATCGCCTTCGACCTTTAATAACCTTGTTAACTTTGCCGCCCCGTCACCTTAAAGATTCTGCTTGGGTAACTTTCTGTTCCGAATTAATTGGATGTCAATGGTTAAATTACTGCTACTTGATTAGAAAGTATTATAGAGGTTGATCATAAACCTAGTCCTTTAGCCGATTTAGAAGTATTGGGTTTGGTGTAGAATAGCAATTTATCACAAACTTTTAGTAATCGGAACCAAACTTTCACTATCAATTTTAATCGCACCTACTCGTTTAAAGATTTTGCTGAATTTTGCCGCCCTTTGGATTAACTTCGCAATTTTAAATCATTAATGCCTAAATATCTTTTTCGTCTATTTACTCCTAATAAATCCTTTTACGTTTACTTATCCTTTTATGTCCAAACGTTTTGTGGGTGATATTTTATTCTTCTTAATTAAATGTTCTTATTATCTTAATTCTTAATGTTCTTAATTAAATGTTCTTATTATCTTAATTCTTAATGTTCTTAAT
>BGPR01027931.1:0-20350 GCA_013235015.1 Araneus ventricosus
ACTGGATAAGGAAAGAATAGGAAATGGTTTAAGGAACATTTTAAATTTAGGATCAAAGTATGTGATTCCGCAGAACTTAATGGAACCAAAACAATTCCTCTTACTACCCTTGTACATAAAATTAGGGCTTTTACAGTTACAGAAATTAACAGTTATTCAACCAATTTATTTAATCACTAAATTACATTAATGTCAAACTTTTAAAAATTCAAGCTCCTACATTTGACTGAATAATTTTTGAGTTAAAATGTAAATATGTAGAACAATGTTATATGACGAAAACATGACTTGTCTTTTGATGAGAGAATTAATTATTACATTCACTGACCATCAGGCCACTCCAATTCTATGGAAGATGCAATATGGTCTCTTTTTTATCTTCGGTGAGGGCCCTGTGTTCAGTCTCACTGGCTATGCATTCAGCCATAGTTCGCTGTTTCTGAAGTCCACGCAGAGTCTATTTAATTCAAAGAGAATATACTTGAAATCTGTAAATGAAGAATAACAACTCATTAAAATTATATAATTATAAAATTATTCATTACTTAAAAACTACAAAAATAATACCCATATGTCATAAATTAAATTTTAAAATAAGTTAAATTTACAATGAGACAAAACTAAGCAAAATACATTGTTTCCTAAATATACTATGTGAATTTTGCACACAATGAATTAAGATAAGTGGATAATACTTTAAAAGATAAATTAAATATACTAAGTAACATTAAAACTATTCTCCAACAATTATTCAGACACACTTTAAAGGATTAAATAAAACTGTTTCACTCACATTTATAGAAAAGAGAATAAGTTTCAATTTATAACAAAAGTTACAGCTTGTACAAGCAACATTTTATAACTTGGAACATTTTAGCAATGTCTCCAAGAAGATTTAAGAATTGCTATCTTTTGAATTTATCATAATAGAAGTAATAAAGTAAGTAATAGTTTAAAAACAATCTTAGAAGAATTCAAATTTAGTAATAACATATAAATTTCTTCTGTCTATTATTAAAAATGAATATAATCTTAGGAGACTCAGCATTAAAAAAAAAAAACAAAGTGTCCATAGTTTGAACTTTTAATAAATTCTTTAAAAAACATTACATGGATGACATTTTAAAACATTAATGAATTTTAAAAGCAGATTTTATTTTATGAGAAATGAAAGGTTAAATTATATTTTTTAGTAAATAATCCTACTCGCAGCATTCGATTAAATTTTCATACACTTACTATTCAACTTGGCTAACAAATAAAAACATTGTATTAATGTTACGATTGTACAGCAAAGAAAGCAATTGAAAAGCATTCGAAATTATTATTATCACGTAGCTTTAATATCTATAAGAATCATTGAGCTAGGCTTATGAACATGCAGAGTTAAAACATATTCTAGTGATTTAAGGGAAAAATAAATAAATATTTATACACTTACCCTTCTAAAATGCAAGATGACAATCGGTAAAATCTTTCTCCCAACACAACAATCATGGCGGACTTTTCCCCTTCTCAATTCCCTCGGCGCAGAACTTTCGTTCCCCGCACTCTCGGATTTCAGTCCAGACGGAATTCCAAAAATGACGATCCGTTTGGATCGTTTCCTCAGATTTGATGGGTTTTTCCGTCTCGCGTTCCAAAAATCCGTGAAGTGAGTGGCCGCCTTAAGAGTTTGTCGCGTAGTATTTTTTCCTGTGACGTCATCGTACCAGTGTAGGCGCATGCGCGTGATTGTTATGAATTAGCTTTATGTAAGGTTATAAACAAGTGTAGCTGGAAACACGTTTAGCTAGGAGGCTGATTCTGGCGTCATTTTAAAGAGCTTGAGGAGTATTACTAGGACCCAAAGTGATACAATAAAAATATTTATCAGAATATAAGTAAAAATCGGTATTAAATTGAAAATTTCAAACTCCGCATGTTTTTTTATTATAACACACAGAGTTTTCTTTCGAATTGTACGAAACTTATAGAATACTTGACAATACGTAAAAGAAACATTATAATAAAATTTAAATTCAAAAATTTGAATATTACGGGAAATATGAGCATTTGTAGTAAATAATGTTTCACTGCGCATACGCGAAATGCAGTCCTATATACTGTCAACAGATGGCGCCATCAAAAGCTACTCTAAATAAAACATAAGAAAGGCGCAGTTCGGGTCCGCGCCGTATATTTTTCTTGAAAACGTCGGGATAAAATCATAACACAAGTATTTCGTATTAATATGTAATTTAATTATCAATCTCTTTAATACAATATTTACGCATAGTAGTATAATGGTTACAGAATAGATAAATCACAAGCTACCACAGACCCTTGCTACATGCGATAAACTTGTGATTTATCTATTCTGTAACCATTATACTACTCTGGGTAAATATTGTACTAAAGAGATTGATAATTAAATTACATATTAATACGAAATACTTGTTTTATGATTTTATCCCGACGTTTTCACGAAAGATCTACGGCGCGGACCCGAACTGCGCCTTCCTTATGTTTTATTTCGGTTAAGTGGAACGGCATCCATCACGATACAGTTTTTCTCATTCTAAGGCGTACCATCAGAATGTGCAGTACAGCTATAGACCGCCGACTAACGTACGACGTTCTACTACGCATCATAGCACCTGCTCTTAGATATGGATGCGTGAGCCCATTTATTGTACGTTAGGCTAGAATTTCAACTAACGTGTGGTATAAGCTAAACACTCAGAATCCATTTTATATCATGTATACAACTACCTTTACCCTATTAAATCTCCAACCCTTGTACATAACTGCATCCATTAAACAATTTTAAAAATTCTTTTCACTTTTATTTTGCAAGTTTTTGTCGTTTGGGCTAATTATTAATTTCATATGGAGCAAAGCCATTGAAACTTCTGAGGAAAGTTCAGAAGAAATGCTAACGCAATGTTTAGAATTATTTTACACCATATTTAAAATATTTCACAGCGAATAGTTTCAATTCCGTAAGTCGATGAAGCTGTAACTTGTCGGCGAACTAGAAACGTTTTTCCTAATTGTCTGCCAAATTTTTGCTACATTCATTTCCAACGATGTTGAAATTCCACATAAATCCTATTTTCGGATAAATTCATGAGTTACTGATATTCATGGTAAAATAATGCTCATTAATGTATATTGTTCGGCTCGCTTATAATGGATGGATTCATATCTGATCAGTATTTGATATTTTTTCAGAACTCATTCAATGATTACACAATACTTACAGTGGGTTGCCAATTTAATGCGGACACTTTAAAATTTTCATATTTTTTTTGAATATAACCCGAAAATCTGCATGGATTTTCATAGAATTTCGAACATGTAAATATTAAGCTTGAACTCACATTTTACAGCGAAGATTTGGTCACGAGAGCATTTAGGGGACCTACCAAAAAGTGATGAAGACAAAAAAAAACTACCGACTCATCCCGTTTCAAAGACAGCTGATAACGTAATGAAACTTTTATCAATGGTTATGTTTGATGTGCAGAATATTTATATGCAATTTTGTATATTTTTTATAAATATTCGGGAAGATTTAAAGGTTTTCTTAAAAAATTCTAAATTTTTCCTCATGTTTTTTGCTTATAACATGCAGAGTTTCCCACTAAATTGTACGAAACTTACAGTATACTTGACAATATGTAAAAAAAGCATTGTATTACAATTTAAATTAAAAAATGTGAATATTATGGGAAATATGAGAATTTGTAGCAAATAATTTTTTACTGCGCATGTGCGAAATGTAGCGTAAATCTTTTATCATAACTTCAGAACCAGATATATAGGGTAACTTATATAAATATTCCAGTTCAATACCATTAGTATTCAGAAAGATATCGGTACTGCAATTTGGTGAATTTCGGTACACCCTAAGAGAGGCTTAATGATGAGGGTTCTTGGACAAGCTGATACTTTTTTAACTTGAATTTTCGAACAGTAATATTGAATTTTATGGAAGTTGAATATTTATTTATTTAAAGAAAAGCACACTACAGAGAAAACTCCATTTACAGAGTGCTGACAAACGCACAAAGAACAAAGTCACAATGAGTACATAAAAAATAAAAAATATGCCTTAGAAAGCGAAAAGTAGAACACAGAGAATACATAAAATCATAAAACTTATGCAAACGTATATATAATTAAAAACGAAAACACATAATCACAAAACTTTGAGACACGCTATGACACCAAAAGCCGTATTTTTCAAAAAATTTAAAGTTCATTTCCAAAAGGCAAGGGTCAAAAAGTCAAAACACGCAAACACCGAGTCTAATAAAAAGACACCAGGAGTTTAAAAACGTAAATAAACACTTGAGATTAAAAAAAATGCAACACTTAAGATAAAAATAAATCAAACACGGCGCCAAAAAACTGGTCGAATACATAAGAACACGGAAAATCAAATAGCACAGAAATCTAAAATGATGTAGAAAGGCAAAATAAAACACATCATGTATTTAAAAGATGCAAACATTTCGACTTAAAAGCACCAAGAGACATATTAAAAATGTCAAGTTCATCAGAGAACGTGTTAAAAATTTTATAAAACCTATATAACGAGAACCTGTTAATATAATTAAATTTTGAATATAAATTTGGAAAGGAACTCTGGTTTCTTAAAAATCTGGCGGGCACAGCGAAATCTATTGAGCTCATTATGTCATTACAATCAGTTGAACCATTAATAACTTTATAAAAGAAAATAACGCAAGAAACATCTCGTCTGGAGGATAAACTAGGCATATTAAAAATATTACGTAGGAGTGAAGAACATATATCATGCAAGTAAAATCCATTTTTTTTGTAAAGTAAATATCTCAAGAAGTTGTTCTGTGTTCGCTCAATAATTTCAATTTTGTTTCGGTAATTGGGATTCCAGATAATACTGCAGTATTCCAGATTGGAACGAATATGAGCGCAATACAAGACCTTGAGGGTAAGTTCACTGGAAAATTCTCTGGTTCTAAGCTTAAGATACTTAATATCCTGAATACCCATGTATACTTATAAGTTAAATACATAATTTAAATTACAGCTCGACGATTACTATTCGAAGTTCTCAAGCTTTAAAAATCTCAGTTTGTGCAAGAACCCTCATCGCTTAGCTTCTCTTAGAGTATACCGAAAAACATTTCTAATGTGTAAAACCTATCAACTCAAAAATGTTTTATATGTTATTTTTTAAGTTTATTTGCACTTTTAATCTTTTCACTCCCCGGCATAAAGTTTCTAAAAAGAAAATGAGGATCACATTTCAAAAGAGAAAAAGAGAGAGGCGTAGTTTCGGTATTTGCACTGGGCGCCATTTTATGTAGGTACGTCGCTGAGAAGCACCATTTATACGTCTTTCAAGGGACTGAAGTAAGACGACGTATAAATGAAAAGACTTATAACCGAAATTTTTATAAACATCTTTGATTATAGTAAATTGAATGCTACTAATGCAAAATCATTTAAAAATAATATTTATAAAGCTTTTTAAAATTAAACATTTATCATAAAAGTGAGAAAAAGCATACCTTTATTGCATATCTTGAGTACTAATTATACATATCTTATACGATTTATGTGCATACAGGTAGGCGTTTAATTAAGAAAATCTTTAACCGTCATCTGACGTGCTGACTGTCTGTGAGTATTCAGTACATCATTATGAATCGAAGTAAGTTCATTGAATGTTTTTTCACCATTCTTTTAACAAAAGAAATAAGTTCGAAGTTTTACATTGGAGTCCATTGCGTCTTCGAAGAAAGGCGGAATAACTTCTTCATCATCGCTTCAATTAGCACCAGACAATTTGTTTTCTATTAATTGATCAATTGTGAATAATTTCATGATATCTTCATCACAATTCACATACGGGAAAAGTGGAAATTTTCGCATTCTAGAACAGGGGAAAACGACGTAAAACAGAAGCTTTGCGTCGTATAAACGAAGTACTTTATCATTAAATTAGCACCAGACAATTTGTCTTCTATTAATTGATCAATTGTGAATAATTTCGAAGTCACGATATCTTTATCACAATTCACATACTGGAAAAGTGGAAATTTTCACATTCTAGAACAGGGGAAAACGACGTAAAACAGAAGCTTTGCGTCATATAAACGAAGTACTTTATCATTACAATGAATACGAATGAATCGGGACTGTGATGAAACGACTTTTAAATGTGAACGCCGTTGGAAATTGCACTTGGGTGGCAAGCGTTTCGCGACTGATGCAGACGCTGAACATAAGTAGCTGAAACAGCAGTCTTAAGACTTTTATGTAGCAGGTATTGGAAAACTGATAAAAAAAAAGGTAGGAAAAATGTATCAGTGTAAACGGCGATTATGTTAGAGAAATAAGCATGCTTTTCAATGAACATCTTGGTTTCCCATTTTATTTATTTTTTTTTCGCTTTTGTACCCTACTTACTGACTTACCCTCGCATATCGATATGAGAAATTTATGGTCAAAACTGGTCATCTAAGACAGATACAAAATTGCTAAGTAGCAAGGGGAAACAGAAATATTAGCGTTTAACTCTTTGCAGTTAGGTGGATTCAAAACTATCCCACCTTCTGCTTACCTTTTTATGCAAGATAGGATATTTTTTAACCCACCTGGCATCATAAAAATACAAGGATATATGAAGAATTCCTGAGCAACTTGGATGATTTTGACCCTTTAAAACAGTGTGTCTCATAAAAATAACCTAGCATCTCAGAACTTTCCCACTTCTAGAAATGATATTGGCATTATTGTGCAGGATGGTCATAAATTTTTGGACCCATTTCAAAAATTAATAAAACAAAAACTAATAATATAACAACTGCGTTTTTTTAATGAGAGTGACTTTAAAAAGTTTTTTTTTGGTAAACCTGGAATTTACGGTACACACCTGTTTCTCGCCAATTTTTCTTGGCGCAATTTCATTTGCCGTCGCCAAATACTGTTTTGGATGTGCAGTGCGATTTTTATTGCTCTCTTGCGCATACGTCACCTGAAAAGGAGAGATTGGGCACGCAATGCCTGAGGCATTTCAAGCGTGTACCAGGCAAACTTTTTTAACTTAAAAAACATCAGCGGCTTCGCTTTCAGCATAGCAGGAATCTAGTAGCTTTGCTTTTTCATTGAATGTTAGGAATCTAGGTTTTTAAAAAAAGTCCGAAAAATAGAATTTCCGCACGCAATGCCTGTGGCATTTCAAGCGCGTACCTGGCAAATTTTTCAACTTAAAAAATATCAGCGGCTTTGCTTTCAGCATAGCGGAATACTCGTAGCTTCGCTTATTCATTGAGAAACGAAACACACAGAATAACATACACGGTACTAAACCGATATTCAATCCGAAGAATTCCAAACGAGGTTTTATTCAAAATCGAGTGAATTGACCAATCACATCGAAGAGTTGAATAAAACAGTCCAATCGAACGTGGCGCAATATAGCCTGATACGCAAAACACCTATGAAAAGATCATTTGTGCGTATGAGCGTTTGTCACTCGTTAAAAATATCTCGACGCATCCAAAACAAATGTTCTCTCATCGCCGTTCTTGGCGGCAAAGAGTTGGCGGTCCTAAGAGGAATGAAGTAAGTGTGTACCATAAACTCCAGGTTAACCATTTTTTTTCATATAGGTAACGCGCCATTACGGTAGTCGTAAGTTATCGGACATCTCCCATTTTCGAGAGCCATTATCTGCGAAACTATTAAAGCTAGATGAAAAATAAAAGCATGTATTTGTAAGGAATTCTACGCTCTTTAATTTTTTAAATCAATTGTAATTCGAAAGCTGAATAGTTTTCGAGATAATCAAGAAAAATTATAAAGGGAACCCAGAGAACGCGTATAGGCTTCTGTTGATCGGTAGCCATTGCGTATGGAAATCTCTCGCTGTAGCAAATTTAGAACACCTTAATGATACGCCACCTATCTGAAAAACTTTTTATTTGCTCTCTTATTTAAAAGAAGCGCAGTTGCAACATTATTAGTTTTTTTTATTAATTTTTGAAATGGGTCCAATAATTTATGGCCACCCTGTATATTTTACAAATTCATAAATCAGAATTTAAAAGTACCCCTAGATTTTGCAGAAGTTTGTAAAAAAAATTTTATAGCAAGTTTTGTTTAAAATATCCTAGACAATCTATTCCGATAAGTTGGAGTTAAGGTGTCATAGAAGGAAACCAATAGAAAAGTCGCCAACGCCAGTAAAATCAATGGGAATTTGTAAATTTCTAGAAATGTCGATAGATTGCTGTTGTGGATTGATGCAGAAATATTGTGCAGATTATTGGCTGTTGTTCAACCAATTATTTACTTATGTATTGCAGAAAGTAGTTATATTAACAATTCAAAGACCTAGAGCAGAAAAAAAACACGATTTTTTTCGCCTCTAATTTTGATTTTAGTCACTGGGTTTTTTTTTTTCCAAGTTCATCTTTCATTTCTACCTCCTCCTTTTTGCTCTACAACATACCCAGGGTAGCATGGTAATTACTGAGTTCGCTTAGCTGTAATAATCTACAGCGGCGGTCCCTAACCTTTTTGGTTGTGCGAACCACCTGTTGTATTAATATATATATATATATATATATATATTGCGGCCCACCAATTAAATATACAAGTAAAAAAAATACAAACACATATAATACATTTATATATTATATTCATATCAAAACAGATTCTTCGGCAAGAGTACTTCTGCGGAAAAGATGAAGGCACTGTGGAACATACTAACCTTAAATGTGATGAATGGCAAGACATCAGAGACACTTACTTTAAAAAAAACATCAGCTCCATTAACGAACTTTTGCAGGACAGCCAATCAAGAAAAGGTATGAAATTGATTGTTAAAAATATTCTAGCCAAAGAGATGGACAATGTAATTTAAATGGAAAGAAAATGATAGAGGGGGATTGGGACTTTATAAAACTCTTCATCTGGGAATTCTCCATTTATATATATATATATATATTATTTTTATTATTGTTTATATTTTTTAAATGTTTTTTATAAATGCGTCATTTTTTCTAGGTTTTAACTTTTTTTTTGTAAATACTCGTACCTGTTTACTAGCCGCAACTGTGTTGTTTGTTTATCTTGATTTATTTGTTGTTTGGTACCGTTTTAATTTGTGGCTTTCTATTTTCTTTTCATTTTTTTTTCTCTTTCTTCTTACCTTATTTTTTATTATTATTTTAAGGCCATTTGGTTTTTATTCAAGAAACTGTGTATTGGACAGTTTGAAATTATGTATGGGAAAATTTGAAAATGAAATTGTGTATAGGTTGATATAGCCTTTTTCTTGTAATGCAGCGTGTTGCCTGTTTAGGTTTTAATTTGTGGCTTCCTGTATATATATTTTAAGCTTTCTTTTTTCTTACCACTTTAATTTTCTATGATTGTATTTTAATTTATGTTATTTGGTAATTAATCAAGATTTTGTGTTTAGGAAAGTTTGAAAGTGCGTTTAGGAATTTGAAATTGTGAGAAATTGTGTTGGTTATTTTAACCTTTTTCCTATGAAGAAGTGTACTTTGTGAAGAAATTTTGTTTTCGAATTTCCTGGCGTTCTTCGGAACTGTCAGTGGCTCGATATTTGTATGTCCGTAAGGAAAGGTCAAATTACTAGTTATTATATATTATATTCACGTAGATGTCAGAAATTAGTAAAGCTTACTGTAAAAGGGTTTAAAATACAGGGTGAGAAACCTTAAAAATTCATAAAAACCGAAAAAATAACCAAAATTAAAAAAACGGTTTGTAGGGTTAGAGTCGCTAGGTCACGGGAATTTTTTTTAAACAAGAAAAAAAACTGAAAAAACAGTCGATAGGTGGCGTTGACGTACACAAGTCAAAGAAAAGATACACAAATAACGAACAGAATGCTTCCAAAGCGTTTATTACAGCAGTATGTGGTCCACATGACCACCACCACAGGAGATAAAACATTGCAGGCGAGTCAAAAATCCAGCAACGCCAGAGTGCAGCAGACAATGTCGCTGCTTCCTGGTTCACGTAAAACAACTTCACCAACAAAGCTTTATCCTTCGCAATCAACATCCATGTTCACTTGATGTCGTTGTGGACAAGATGATGTGGTGAGGGGCTGTCTGCGCCGAGCAGCCGCGACTTTCTCCTGTATGACAGTTCTGGGTGCTGTGCGAAACGTGAGTTGGACAGGAACTGATAACTTCTGGATGCGTTGATGTCTGGGCTCCCTCGTAATTTGGTTGATGGGAGTACCCGCCCCCGCAGGGGGCTACCTCCTGTAAATGATAGAAAGATTAACGCTTGACGTTCAATAAAATGCCGTGAGCTGTTAAGCGGCCTGACAGGAGTGAAGAGTAGGTACTGAGAAGGAATGAAGAGCAGTCCTCTGAGTTCATGTGCACGAAGGCAACAATCAACAGTGATGGGGGAGTGGGCGAAGCACACGGCCTCTGGGGGCCACAATCTTCGACACATGATATTTGGGCGATAATAAACATTATTGAAAGATGAAGTTTGCCCTGAGTAAGAAGAATACATTAGAAAAGGGGGGGTGCTGTAAGAAAACTTTGAATTAATGCATACAACCAATCATACACCATTCACACGTAAACACACACACACACACAAGGAAAATGATACCTGATGGGTAAACTGTTGATGATCTCTGTTTCCGTTCACTCTGTACACCAAATCCAGTCGAGGGTTCATGCCAGTTGCCACCAATGCTAAATAGCGACTTTCCAAGATTGTCCTGATAAGGACAGGTCAGTCAATAGCATAAAAGCTCCAGGGTGGGTGCTGTAGATCTGTCTTGCCTTTTTAGTTACCTGCAAGTAGAAGCGTCCTAGGCCGTTTTTTCTTCCTGGGGTTAGAGGGGTCGTAGGTGGGTATATCTTTTATGGCTTGGTTGGTGTGGTTGTCAACACTATAAAAGAACCTGTTAGCGAGATTTTTAATATGCGAAATTACGGGAGGGAGTCTCAGGTCTTTGAGAATATATCTATTTCGGATAAACCAGTGGGCATTAATAATTTGTCGAGCAATTATGTTCTGCGTAGCTTCCAGTTTTTGTATGTGTGAATGAGCTGCTGCCCCCCAGACAGGAGAAGCACAGGTCATTTTAGGGCGGAGAATGGTCTTATACAAAAGTAGTTTGTTCTGCAGAGAAAGTTTCGAGTTCCTTCCAAGGAGGGGGTAGAGTCGGGCTTTGGTAGATCTGGTTTGTTTGTAGACGTTCGTGATGTGCTTGTCATAGGTTAGGCGAGAGTCAAGCGTAACTCCAAGATACTTGGTATCCTTGCTCCAGTTGATAGCTCTTCTATAGAGCTTAGGTGGGTCAGGGACCTTTCTGCGCTTTGTGAAGTAAACTGCCTGACACTTTTCTGTATTGACTTTGATTTTCCATATGATCAGCCACTTGCCTAACTGTTCAAGGTAATTATTCAGGTCTTCCATAACCTTATTGGACTCACCGGTGCTCATGACGGCAGTGTCGTCAGCGAATAGACATAATCGGGTCTGGCAGTTCCTGGGGCTGGGAATGTCGTTAACGTAGATATTGAACAGCATAGGTCCAATCTTGGATCCCTGAGCTACTCCGGCGTAAACTGAGCTGTCGGTGGGAGTGGTCAGTATATGAGGATAGGTGGAGAAAGTCCAGGAGCCAATCGGCGTGCAGCAAAACTGTAGGGGTGGGAGAAGCAAAGTAGAGGTCTTGTCAGAACATCAGAGGAGCACTTTTTAATTAATTAATTTCATAAGAAGATTAAGTTTTTCTTGTTTATCATTAGTATTGTTGATTTGTTTACTTATTTCTATTAATGCCGGGAATTCTTTTAGTGCGTCTTTAATAATTCTAAGTGCTTTAAAGCACTCTTTAATTTCTCTAATATCGTTATTAAGCGTAGCGTTATCTTGTTCGGATTGCCTGTCTAAGTTTTGTGGGCTAGGAATATTAGGCAAGTTAGTTCTAAGTTTTTGAGCGTAGGTGGTTTTCGTAGTGTTTTTATTAATTCTAGGGAACATTGGACACCCTCGCCAAGAAGCGAGGTGCCCTTCTCCTTTACAGTTAATGCATTTAGGATTTTCAATTATTTCCTTTATGGAGCAATTAGGCGTTTCATAATTTCCATCGCATTTTATGCAGCGTGATTTACATTGGCAGTTTCTGGCACTGTGGTCCAGAGCAATTAAAACAGATCGTTGCACGATTTTTCTTGCGATATGTCACAATAGAGACAGTTAGGAGTTTAATTCGTTTGACATTATATATACTTATATAGTTTTCCGTTTTAGCTACTTCGATGAGGAATAAAGGATGGAGTGTCTTAAATTTGTAATTTTTTAACTGCCTAATTCTGAGAATTTTGAAATTTTTATTTTCAAGAAATTTTTTGATTTCATCTTTATTTTCATCAATTGGGAGGCCTCTAATTACAACTTTGAGCGGTCTTTCGGAATACGCTTCGGAGAGGATGAATTCTTTATCGTTTTCCTTAAGGTAGTCTATTATTTTAGTTCTATTTTCATGCGAAGAGGGCTGAATGCAGATATATCCGTTAACGAGTTTATTTTCAGTATCCGGGTACAATCTATTAATTTCCTGCAGGGTGAGGTTGTAGTTAGGATCAAGTTTTAAGTTAATTGCAGGTATTTGAGCCTTAGAGGCATCGGTTTGAGAATCATTTTCCCTATCAATTTCCATTAAGGTCTGAAAACTGTTTTTCGTGCTAATTTCTGGTTTTTCAGCAATTTCTTATACTTGTTGTCGTTGTGGATTAGGAGCGCAAGCTCTTATAACCGTCTCATTTGCATATTTCCACCGAAGTCGCTTGTACCCGCGCCATCTATCGACTGTTTTTTGAGTTATTTTTCCTTGTCTTAAAAAAATTCTCGTGACCCAGCGATGCTAACCCTGCAAACCGTTTTTAATTTCGGTTATTTTTCCGATTTTTATTAATTTTTAAAGTTTCTACGGACATTCTGTTCACCCTGTATATTGTTTATAAAGCAAAAAACAAATGACGACTCTTGAAGCTTCCCTGATTTTGACTCTTGACTAGCGTTCCGCGACCCATAGCTTGGGAACTGCTGATCTAGAGTAAATATTTATTTACATTCTATATACAGGATAATAAGTTACATTCTCCCAGTACGGGTTCATTATATATAAAGATTACCTACAAAATATCTGAAGGCTGAGTACCCGCTGAACACACATCTGGTCAGTCTCTGCTAACATTCATCTGAGATTTCGAGGACCAGTCACAATTAGGGTTAGGAACAAATATGTAACAATCCCAAAATTCCCACGCACACTTTCACAGTGCGTCACTTATTACATCCGGTCATTTGACCACCAGTGTCCATCTTCAGAAGGCGACCGATGTTTGGGAGAGCAATAGAAAACCATTCCCACCTGATGGGGACCGCAGTAGGTCGTACGTCACAGCTCTTTTTCATGTATAGAGACAACAGGGGAAAAAACAATGCCTAAGTCGGCGTTAAAATAGGCGTGCTTTATTCATTAATATTATAGAAAGTCACCTGAAATGAAATATTTATTACACACAATCCATTAAAAATTTTGTGCGTATAAATGAATTATATTCTATGCATTTCGCTGTGGTTTTATTGTTTCACTTTCATCGCCCCCTTCTATACGCAGGGTCGGCCTTAGAAGGTGCGGGGCCCAGCTTGAACCCATTTTAGTAAACATTTTTTTTTTTAGAGTTTTTAATAATCTGGGGATTTAGACTAGAAGGAGTATTCCCCTCATCTTTCTCATATACTAACACAATATGGAGCATTATTAACTTCCCCCCTCATCTTTCTCATATACTAACACAATATGGAGCATTATTAACTTCCCTCCCTATCTTTCTCATATACTAACACAATATGGAGCATTATTAACTTCCCCCTCATCTTTCTCATATACTAACACAATATGGAGCATTATTAACTTCACAGTATAGTGAAGACACAGTGAGTAGATTTAGTTTAGTTATATTAACGTCCCGTTTTGAAGCAACACGAGTGCTATTTTGAGACGAAATTCGTAATTTTGAACCGCGGTCATTTGACGAGGATGGCACCTGAGCTGGCACCCCCTCTCCAAACTTCCGCACCACACCAACGGGAGACCATACGGTTTGGCCGCTACGTATAATTTAACTTGCAACAGGTCCCATACATGGCGAATCTTCAGTGGAATCGGATTTCGAACCTGGAACCCTCCGGCCCGAGGTCGAGACCTTACACTAGGTCACCGCAGCTCAAAATAAGCAGAGCAGTAAAATTATAAAATAAAACTGTACCTGTACGCACGCCCAGAAGCAAATGTTGAAGCACAAAATCTACACAAATTGAATTAAACAGTTTAGTGCCCAATTTAAATCTTTCAGAAGAAAGTGCACAAGTTTTAGGATAACAACTTAAAAATAATAATTTACTTTTAACAGGAACAACAGTTCAGAAATCGAGAAAAAGGATTTACCAGGTATTCTCCTCAAGAAGAATCACTTGTGTATTGTATAGATATTCCTGGACTTATAGATAATTTATCTTCCCCCACTGATCATGACCTATCTCAATGAAAACTAGATTCTAGCAAGAGAAGCTTAAAAGGTGTCTTTCTGCATGATGGTAACGTTTTTGCTTCAATTCTTGTAGCTCTTTCAATAATTTTGAAAGAATTGCACGAAAACCTTTAATTTTATCCTCATTAAAATAAAATATTAAGAATTTAAATGGCAAATTTATGGGGATTTAAAAATTTTAACCATTCTATTAGGCCAGCAAGGTGGCTATGCAAACATGACTTGTTTCCTATATGAGTGGGGTAGTAGATCAATAAACCAACACTGGATAAGGAAAGAATAGGAAATGGTTTAAGGAACATTTTAAATTTAGGATCAAAGTATGTGATTCCGCAGAACTTAATGGAACCAAAACAATTCCTCTTACTACCCTTGTACATAAAATTAGGGCTTTTACAGTTACAGAAATTAACAGTTATTCAACCAATTTATTTAATCACTAAATTACATTAATGTCAAACTTTTAAAAATTCAAGCTCCTACATTTGACTGAATAATTTTTGAGTTAAAATGTAAATATGTAGAACAATGTTATATGACGAAAACATGACTTGTCTTTTGATGAGAGAATTAATTATTACATTCACTGACCATCAGGCCACTCCAATTCTATGGAAGATGCAATATGGTCTCTTTTTTATCTTCGGTGAGGGCCCTGTGTTCAGTCTCACTGGCTATGCATTCAGCCATAGTTCGCTGTTTCTGAAGTCCACGCAGAGTCTATTTAATTCAAAGAGAATATACTTGAAATCTGTAAATGAAGAATAACAACTCATTAAAATTATATAATTATAAAATTATTCATTACTTAAAAACTACAAAAATAATACCCATATGTCATAAATTAAATTTTAAAATAAGTTAAATTTACAATGAGACAAAACTAAGCAAAATACATTGTTTCCTAAATATACTATGTGAATTTTGCACACAATGAATTAAGATAAGTGGATAATACTTTAAAAGATAAATTAAATATACTAAGTAACATTAAAACTATTCTCCAACAATTATTCAGACACACTTTAAAGGATTAAATAAAACTGTTTCACTCACATTTATAGAAAAGAGAATAAGTTTCAATTTATAACAAAAGTTACAGCTTGTACAAGCAACATTTTATAACTTGGAACATTTTAGCAATGTCTCCAAGAAGATTTAAGAATTGCTATCTTTTGAATTTATCATAATAGAAGTAATAAAGTAAGTAATAGTTTAAAAACAATCTTAGAAGAATTCAAATTTAGTAATAACATATAAATTTCTTCTGTCTATTATTAAAAATGAATATAATCTTAGGAGACTCAGCATTAAAAAAAAAAAACAAAGTGTCCATAGTTTGAACTTTTAATAAATTCTTTAAAAAACATTACATGGATGACATTTTAAAACATTAATGAATTTTAAAAGCAGATTTTATTTTATGAGAAATGAAAGGTTAAATTATATTTTTTAGTAAATAATCCTACTCGCAGCATTCGATTAAATTTTCATACACTTACTATTCAACTTGGCTAACAAATAAAAACATTGTATTAATGTTACGATTGTACAGCAAAGAAAGCAATTGAAAAGCATTCGAAATTATTATTATCACGTAGCTTTAATATCTATAAGAATCATTGAGCTAGGCTTATGAACATGCAGAGTTAAAACATATTCTAGTGATTTAAGGGAAAAATAAATAAATATTTATACACTTACCCTTCTAAAATGCAAGATGACAATCGGTAAAATCTTTCTCCCAACACAACAATCATGGCGGACTTTTCCCCTTCTCAATTCCCTCGGCGCAGAACTTTCGTTCCCCGCACTCTCGGATTTCAGTCCAGACGGAATTCCAAAAATGACGATCCGTTTGGATCGTTTCCTCAGATTTGATGGGTTTTTCCGTCTCGCGTTCCAAAAATCCGTGAAGTGAGTGGCCGCCTTAAGAGTTTGTCGCGTAGTATTTTTTCCTGTGACGTCATCGTACCAGTGTAGGCGCATGCGCGTGATTGTTATGAATTAGCTTTATGTAAGGTTATAAACAAGTGTAGCTGGAAACACGTTTAGCTAGGAGGCTGATTCTGGCGTCATTTTAAAGAGCTTGAGGAGTATTACTAGGACCCAAAGTGATACAATAAAAATATTTATCAGAATATAAGTAAAAATCGGTATTAAATTGAAAATTTCAAACTCCGCATGTTTTTTTATTATAACACACAGAGTTTTCTTTCGAATTGTACGAAACTTATAGAATACTTGACAATACGTAAAAGAAACATTATAATAAAATTTAAATTCAAAAATTTGAATATTACGGGAAATATGAGCATTTGTAGTAAATAATGTTTCACTGCGCATACGCGAAATGCAGTCCTATATACTGTCAACAGATGGCGCCATCAAAAGCTACTCTAAATAAAACATAAGAAAGGCGCAGTTCGGGTCCGCGCCGTATATTTTTCTTGAAAACGTCGGGATAAAATCATAACACAAGTATTTCGTATTAATATGTAATTTAATTATCAATCTCTTTAATACAATATTTACGCATAGTAGTATAATGGTTACAGAATAGATAAATCACAAGCTACCACAGACCCTTGCTACATGCGATAAACTTGTGATTTATCTATTCTGTAACCATTATACTACTCTGGGTAAATATTGTACTAAAGAGATTGATAATTAAATTACATATTAATACGAAATACTTGTTTTATGATTTTATCCCGACGTTTTCACGAAAGATCTACGGCGCGGACCCGAACTGCGCCTTCCTTATGTTTTATTTCGGTTAAGTGGAACGGCATCCATCACGATACAGTTTTTCTCATTCTAAGGCGTACCATCAGAATGTGCAGTACAGCTATAGACCGCCGACTAACGTACGACGTTCTACTACGCATCATAGCACCTGCTCTTAGATATGGATGCGTGAGCCCATTTATTGTACGTTAGGCTAGAATTTCAACTAACGTGTGGTATAAGCTAAACACTCAGAATCCATTTTATATCATGTATACAACTACCTTTACCCTATTAAATCTCCAACCCTTGTACATAACTGCATCCATTAAACAATTTTAAAAATTCTTTTCACTTTTATTTTGCAAGTTTTTGTCGTTTGGGCTAATTATTAATTTCATATGGAGCAAAGCCATTGAAACTTCTGAGGAAAGTTCAGAAGAAATGCTAACGCAATGTTTAGAATTATTTTACACCATATTTAAAATATTTCACAGCGAATAGTTTCAATTCCGTAAGTCGATGAAGCTGTAACTTGTCGGCGAACTAGAAACGTTTTTCCTAATTGTCTGCCAAATTTTTGCTACATTCATTTCCAACGATGTTGAAATTCCACATAAATCCTATTTTCGGATAAATTCATGAGTTACTGATATTCATGGTAAAATAATGCTCATTAATGTATATTGTTCGGCTCGCTTATAATGGATGGATTCATATCTGATCAGTATTTGATATTTTTTCAGAACTCATTCAATGATTACACAATACTTACAGTGGGTTGCCAATTTAATGCGGACACTTTAAAATTTTCATATTTTTTTTGAATATAACCCGAAAATCTGCATGGATTTTCATAGAATTTCGAACATGTAAATATTAAGCTTGAACTCACATTTTACAGCGAAGATTTGGTCACGAGAGCATTTAGGGGACCTACCAAAAAGTGATGAAGACAAAAAAAAACTACCGACTCATCCCGTTTCAAAGACAGCTGATAACGTAATGAAACTTTTATCAATGGTTATGTTTGATGTGCAGAATATTTATATGCAATTTTGTATATTTTTTATAAATATTCGGGAAGATTTAAAGGTTTTCTTAAAAAATTCTAAATTTTTCCTCATGTTTTTTGCTTATAACATGCAGAGTTTCCCACTAAATTGTACGAAACTTACAGTATACTTGACAATATGTAAAAAAAGCATTGTATTACAATTTAAATTAAAAAATGTGAATATTATGGGAAATATGAGAATTTGTAGCAAATAATTTTTTACTGCGCATGTGCGAAATGTAGCGTAAATCTTTTATCATAACTTCAGAACCAGATATATAGGGTAACTTATATAAATATTCCAGTTCAATACCATTAGTATTCAGAAAGATATCGGTACTGCAATTTGGTGAATTTCGGTACACCCTAAGAGAGGCTTAATGATGAGGGTTCTTGGACAAGCTGATACTTTTTTAACTTGAATTTTCGAACAGTAATATTGAATTTTATGGAAGTTGAATATTTATTTATTTAAAGAAAAGCACACTACAGAGAAAACTCCATTTACAGAGTGCTGACAAACGCACAAAGAACAAAGTCACAATGAGTACATAAAAAATAAAAAATATGCCTTAGAAAGCGAAAAGTAGAACACAGAGAATACATAAAATCATAAAACTTATGCAAACGTATATATAATTAAAAACGAAAACACATAATCACAAAACTTTGAGACACGCTATGACACCAAAAGCCGTATTTTTCAAAAAATTTAAAGTTCATTTCCAAAAGGCAAGGGTCAAAAAGTCAAAACACGCAAACACCGAGTCTAATAAAAAGACACCAGGAGTTTAAAAACGTAAATAAACACTTGAGATTAAAAAAAATGCAACACTTAAGATAAAAATAAATCAAACACGGCGCCAAAAAACTGGTCGAATACATAAGAACACGGAAAATCAAATAGCACAGAAATCTAAAATGATGTAGAAAGGCAAAATAAAACACATCATGTATTTAAAAGATGCAAACATTTCGACTTAAAAGCACCAAGAGACATATTAAAAATGTCAAGTTCATCAGAGAACGTGTTAAAAATTTTATAAAACCTATATAACGAGAACCTGTTAATATAATTAAATTTTGAATATAAATTTGGAAAGGAACTCTGGTTTCTTAAAAATCTGGCGGGCACAGCGAAATCTATTGAGCTCATTATGTCATTACAATCAGTTGAACCATTAATAACTTTATAAAAGAAAATAACGCAAGAAACATCTCGTCTGGAGGATAAACTAGGCATATTAAAAATATTACGTAGGAGTGAAGAACATATATCATGCAAGTAAAATCCATTTTTTTTGTAAAGTAAATATCTCAAGAAGTTGTTCTGTGTTCGCTCAATAATTTCAATTTTGTTTCGGTAATTGGGATTCCAGATAATACTGCAGTATTCCAGATTGGAACGAATATGAGCGCAATACAAGACCTTGAGGGTAAGTTCACTGGAAAATTCTCTGGTTCTAAGCTTAAGATACTTAATATCCTGAATACCCATGTATACTTATAAGTTAAATACATAATTTAAATTACAGCTCGACGATTACTATTCGAAGTTCTCAAGCTTTAAAAATCTCAGTTTGTGCAAGAACCCTCATCGCTTAGCTTCTCTTAGAGTATACCGAAAAACATTTCTAATGTGTAAAACCTATCAACTCAAAAATGTTTTATATGTTATTTTTTAAGTTTATTTGCACTTTTAATCTTTTCACTCCCCGGCATAAAGTTTCTAAAAAGAAAATGAGGATCACATTTCAAAAGAGAAAAAGAGAGAGGCGTAGTTTCGGTATTTGCACTGGGCGCCATTTTATGTAGGTACGTCGCTGAGAAGCACCATTTATACGTCTTTCAAGGGACTGAAGTAAGACGACGTATAAATGAAAAGACTTATAACCGAAATTTTTATAAACATCTTTGATTATAGTAAATTGAATGCTACTAATGCAAA